>CM031614.1:75307058-75324558 GCA_018398815.1 Conus ventricosus
CAGATGAAGACAGTGCCACTCCAGACACATTGACGCATTGACCCTAAGGGCCATATATATGTGTGATGGTCTCCATGCTCAGTGTGATGTCCCTGTACAGTTTCCCAAGCTTAGAACTGGCGTCATTGACCCTAAGGCCATATGTATGTGTGATGGTCTCCTTGCTCAGTGTGATGTCCTGTACAGTTTCCCAAGCTTAGAACTTGGCGTCATTGACCCTAAGGGCCATATGTATGTGTGATGGTCTCAATGCTCAGTGTGATGTCCCTGTACAGTTTCCCAAGCTTAGAACTTGGCGTCATTGACCCTAAGGGCCATATATATGTGTGATGGTCTCCATGCTCAGTGTGATGTCCCTGTACAGTTTCCCAAGCTTAGAACTGGCGTCATTGACCCTAAGGGCCATATATATGTGTGATGGTCTCCATGCTCAGTGTGATGTCCTGTACAGTTTCCCAAGCTTAGAACTTGGCGTCATTGACCCTAAGGGCCATATGTATGTGTGATGGTCTCCATGCTCAGTGTGATGTCCCTGTACAGTTTCCCAAGCTTAGAACTTGGCGTCATTGACCCTAAGGGCCATATATATGTGTGATGGTCTCCATGCTCAGTGTGATGTCCCTGTACAGTTTCCAAGCTTAGAACTTGGCGTCATTGACCCTAAGGGCCATATATATGTGTGATGGTCTCCATGCTCTGTGTGATGTCCCTGTACAGTTTCCCAAGCTTAGAACTTGGCGTCATTGACCCTAAGGGCCATATGTATGTGTGATGGTCGCCATGCTCAGTGTGATGTCCCTGTACATTTCCCAAGCTTAGAACTTGCGTCATTGACCCTAAGGGCCATATATATGTGTGATGGTCTCCATGCTCAGTGTGATGTCCCTGTACAGTTTCCCAAGCTTAGAACTTGGCGTCATTGACCCTAAGGGCCATATGTATTGTGATGGTCTCCATGCTCAGTGTGATGTCCCTGTACAGTTTCCCAAGCGTAGAACTTGGCGTCATTGCCCCTAAGGGCCATATTATGTGTGATGGTCTCCATGCTCAGTGTGATGTCCCTGTACAGTTTCCCAAGCTTAGAACTTGGCGTCATTGACCCTAAGGGCCATATGTATGTGTGATGGTCTCCATGCTCAGTGTGATGTCCCTGTACAGTTTCCCAAGCTTAGAACTTGGCGTCATTGACCCTAAGGGCCATATGTATGTCTGATGGTCTCCATGCTCAGTGTGATGTCCCTGTACAGTTTCCCAAGCTTAGAACTTGGCGTCATTGACCCTAAGGGCCATATGTATGTGTGATAGTCTCCATGCTCAGTGTGATGTCCCTGTACAGTTTCCCAAGCTTAGAACTTGGCGTCATTGACCCTAAGGGCCATATATATGTGTGATGGTCTCCATGCTCAGTGTGATGTCCCTGTACAGTTTCCCAAGCTTAGAACTTGGCGTCATTGACCCTAAGGGCCATATGTATGTGTGATGGTCTCATGCTCAGTGTGATGTCCTGTACAGTTTCCCAAGCTTAGAACTTGGCGTCATTGACCCTAAGGGCCATATGTATGTGTGATGGTCTCCATGCTCAGTGTGATGTCCCTGTACAGTTTCCCAAGCTTAGAACTTGGCGTCATTGACCCTAAGGGCCATATGTATGTGTGATGGTCTCCATGCTCAGTGTGATGTCCCTGTACAGTTCCCAAGCTTAGAACTTGGCGTCATTGACCCTAAGGGCCATATATATATGTGATGGTCTCCATGCTCAGTGTGATGTCCCTGTACAGTTTCCCAAGCTTAGAACTTGGCGTCATTGACCCTAAGGGCCATATGTATGTGTGATGGTCTCCATGCTCAGTGTGATGTCCCTGTACAGTTTCCCAAGCTTAGAACTTGGCGTCATTGACCCTAAGGGCCATATATATGTGTGATGGTCTCCATGCTCAGTGTGATGTCCCTGTACAGTTTCCCAAGCTTAGAACTTGGCGTCATTGACCCTAAGGGCCATATGTATGTGTGATGGTCTCCATGCTCAGTGTGATGTCCCTGTACAGTTTCCCAAGCTTAGAACTTGGCTCATTGACCCTAAGGGCCATATGTATGTGTGATGGTCTCCATGCTCAGTGTGATGTCCTGTACAGTTTCCAAGCTTAGAACTGGCGTCATTGACCCTAAGGGCCATATGTATGTGTGAGGTCTCCATGCTCAGTGTGATGTCCCTGTACAGTTTCCCAAGCTTAGAACTTGGCGTCATTGACCCTAAGGGCCATATATATATGTGATGGTCTCCATGCTCAGTGTGATGTCCCTGTACAGTTTCCCAAGCTTAGAACTTGGCGTCATTGACCCTAAGGGCCATATGTAATGTGTGATGGTCTCCATGCTCAGTGTGATGTCCCTGTACAGTTTCCCAAGCTTAGAACTTGGCGTCATTGACCCTAAGGGCCATATGTATGTGTGATGGTCTCCATGCTCAGTGTGATGTCCCTGTACAGTTTCCCAAGCTTAGAACTTGGCGTCATTGACCCTAAGGGCCATATATATATGTGATGGTCTCCATGCTAGTGTGAGGTCCCTGTACAGTTTCCCAAGCTTAGAACTTGGCGTCATTTGACCCTAAGGGCCATATGTATGTGTGATGGTCTCCATGCTCAGTGTGATGTCCCTGTACAGTTTCCCAAGCTTAGAACTTGGCGTCATTGACCCTAAGGGCCATATGTGATGGTCTCCATGCTCAGTGTGATGCCCTGTACAGTTTCCCAAGCTTAGAATTGGCGTCATTGACCCTAGGGCCATATGTATGTGTATGGTCTCCATGCTCAGTGTGATGTCCCTGTACAGTTTTCCCAAGCTTAGAACTTGGCGTCATTGACCCTAAGGTCATATGTATGTGTGATGGTCTCCATGTTCATGTGATGTCCCTGTACAGTTTCCCAAGCTTAGACTTGGCGTCATTGACCCTAAGGGCCATATGTATGTGTGATGGTCTCATGCTCAGTGTGAAGTCCCTGTACAGTTTCCCAAGTCGTAGAACTTGGCGTCATTGACCCTAAGGGCCATATATATGTGATGGTCTCCATGCTCAGTGTGATGTCCCTGTACAGTTTCCAAGTTTGAACTTGGGCGTCATTGACCCTAAGGGCACATAGTATGTGGATGGTCTCCATGCTCAGTGTGATGTCCCTGTACATTTCCCAAGCTTTAGAACTTGGCGTCATTGACCCTAAGGGCCATATGTATGTCTGATGGTCTCCATGCTCAGTGTGATGTCCCTGTACAGTTTTCCCAAGCTTAGAACTTGGCGTCATTGACCCTAAGGGCCATATGTATGTGTGAAGCTCCATGCTCAGTGTGATGTCCCTGTACAGTTTCCCAAGCTTAGAATTGGCGTCATTGACCCTTAAGGGCCATATATATGTGTGATGGTCCTCCATGCTCAGTGTGAATGTCCCTGTACAGTTTCCCAAGCTTAGAACTTGGCGTCATTGACCCTAAGGGCCATATGTATGTGTGATGGTCTCCATGCTCAGTGTGAGTCCTGTACAGTTTCCAAGCTTAGAACTTGGGTCATTGACCCTAGGGCCATATGTATGTGTGATGGTCTCCATGCTCAGTGTGATGTCCCTGTACAGTTTCCCAAGCTTAGAACTTGGCGTCATTGACCCTAAGGCCATATGTATGTGTGATGGTCTCCATGCTCAGTGTGATGTCCCTGTACAGTTTCCAAGCTTAGAACTTGGCGTCATTGACCCTAGGCCACATATATATAGTGATGGTCTCCATGCTCAGTGTGAGTCCCTGTACAGTTTCCCAAGCTTAGAACTTGGCGTCATTGACCTAAGGGCCATATGTATGTGTGATGGTCTCCATGCTCAGTGTGATGTCCCTGTACAGTTTCCCAAGCTTAGAACTTGGCGTCATTGACCCTAAGGGCCATATATATGTGTGATGGTCTCCATGCTCATGTGATGTCCCTGTACAGTTTCCAAGCTTAGAACTTGGCGTCATTGACCCTAAGGGCCATATGTATGTGTGATGGTCTCCATTGCTCAGTGTGATGTCCCTGTACAGTTTCCAAGCTTAGAACTTGGCGTCATTGACCTAAGGGCCATATGTATGTGTGATGGTCCCATGCCAGTGTGATGTCCGTACAGTTTCCCAAGCTTAGAACTTGGCGTCATTGACCCTAAGGGCCATATGTATGTGTGATGGTTCTCCATGCTCAGTGTGATGTCCCTGTACGTTTCCCAAGCTTAGACTTGCGTCATTGACCCTAAGGGCCATATATATATGTGATGGTCTCCATGCTCAGTGTGATGTCCCTGTACAGGTTTCCCAAGCTTAGAACTTGGCGTCATTGACCCTAAGGGCCATATGTATGTGTGATGGTCCTCATGCTCAGTGTGATGTCCCTGTACAGTTTCCCAGCTTAGAACTTGGCGTCATTGACCCTAAGGGCATATGTATGTGTGATGGTCTCCATGCTCAGTGTGATGTCCCTGTACAGTTTCCCAAGCTTAGAACTTGGTCATTGACCCTAAGGGCCTATATATATGTGATGGTCTCCATGCTCAGTGTGATGTCCCTGTACAGTTTCCAAGCTTAGAACTTGGCGTCATTGACCCTAAGGGACATATGTATGTGTGATGGTCTCCATGCTCAGTGTGATGTCCCCTGTACAGTTCCCAAGCTTAGAACTTGGCGTCATTGACCCTAAGGGCCAAATGTGATGGTCTCCATGCTCATGTGATGTCCCTGTACATTTCCCAAGCTTAGAACTTGCGTCATTGACCCTAAGGGCCATATGTATGTGTGATGGTCTCCATGCTCAAGTGTGATGTCCTGTACAGTTTCCCAAGCTTAGAACTTGGCGTCATTGACCCTAAGGGCCATATGTATGTGTGATGGTTCTCCATGTTCAGTGTGATGTCCCTGTACAGTTTCCCAAGCTTAGAACTTGGCGTCATTGACCCTTAAGGGCCATAGTATGTGTGATGGTCTCCATGCTCAGTGTGATGTCCCTGTACAGTTTCCCAAGCTTAGAACTTGTGCGTCATTGACCCTAGGGCCATATGTATGTTGATGGTCTCCATGCTCAGTGTGATGTCCCTGTACAGTTCCCAAGCTTAGAACTTGGCGTCATTGACCCTAAGGGCCATATTATGTTGTGATGGTCTCCATGCTCAGTGTGATGTCCCTGTACAGTTCCAAGCTTAGGAATTGGCGTCATTGACCCTAAGGGCCATATATATGTGTGATGGTCTCCATGCTCAGTGTGATGTCCCTGTACAGTTTCCCAAGCTAGAACTTGGCGTCATTGACCCTAAGGCCATATGTATGTGTGATGGTCTCCAGCTCAGTGTGTGTCCCTGTACAGTTTCCCAAGCTTAGAACTTGGCGTCATTGACCCTAAGGCCATATTATGTGTGATGGTCCCATGCTACAGTGTGATGTCCCTGTACAGTTTCCCAAGCTTAGAACTTGGCGTCATTGACCCTAAGGGCCATATGTATGTGTGATGGTCTCCATGCTCATGTGATGTCCCTGTACAGTTTCCCAAGCTTAGAACTTGGCGTCATTGACCCTAAGGGCCATATGTATGTGTGATAGTCTCCATGCTCATGTGATGTCCCTGTACAGTTTTCCCCAAGCTTAGAACTTGGCGTCATTGACCCTAAGGGCCATATGTATGTGTGATGGTCTCCATGCTCAGTGTGAAGGTGAAAGGCCAAGTCCCAGCTCCCCCCTCAAATAAAGGCGCATAGTGATGAGAAATAAGGGCATATCCAAGGTAGACAGTTTCTTAAGCCCAGCATCAGGAAAGAGGAGAAAAGAGAGGTGGTGATGGAACGTGACTTGTGGGTATCATTGGCCGAAATGCTCTCTTCAGAAGCTGAAGAAAGGGAAGCTTCTCCTTCACAAACAATGATGAGCTTGAACGATTGGATGTTTGTGTGAATCCTTGGTGATGAAAACAATGAAGTCTGAAAACTGGAGAGCAAAGAAGAGTGCGTTCCTCCATCAAGGAAAGGTACAAGCTGAGTTAGATTTGATGAGATAAACTTGCTAAGTGTGATCACCCTAGTTCCCAAACTGGGAATGGAGGCAAGATTTCCTCATTTAAAAAGATAAAAGCATTTTTTTTTGTCCTGATGATATGGCGATGTTCTACATCAAGTGTGGATAAAGTATTTGTTTGGTAGTTAAGTATGAGAAAAAGATTGGAATAAAAAAAGATAAATGTAAGAAAAGATCAGACAATTTGGTGTGTATTCTATTTGTCAAATATGTAATTTGTTCATTTTAGGTCCTGGAGATGTTGCTACGTGTGTGTGTTGTGTGTGTGTGTGTGTGTGTGTGTGGTGTATGTTGTGTGTGTGTGTGTGTGTGTGTGTGTGTGTGTGTGTGTGTGTGTGTGTGTGTTTGCAAGCGTGCATGTGTGGTGTGTGTGTGTGTGTGTGTGGTGCAAGCGTGCAGTGGTGTGTGTGGTGGTGTGTGTGTGTTGTGTGTGTGTTGTGTGTGTGAACCAGCATGCATATCATATGTTGGGAGGACCCATGTCAGTCTGTATACATGTACACATGTGCATGTGTAGATTGAAATGTTAATGACGAGAAATCTGCCAGTCTGATGGGGAAACACCAGTTTTTAGATTTGGACTGAGGAGGAGGGGATATCCGATCGACAACGTGGGCAGAAGAAACGTAACGGTTGTAATGTTACTTCTGCTGTTGGTGCCATCACAGGGTGACCAAGTTTGGCAGCACCACCAAGTCGCTGATTCGACGGGTGAAGGAGAAGAATCGTCTGGTGTCAAGGTCACCGTCGGGCAGTCCTCCCTTTCGGACAGGGGTATGTTGTCTGCTGTGTGGTTTTAACTAGTTCTGGGAGAATGGTGAACCAAGGAAGAGAGGTAATGGGAGCTGCTGAGAGGGCAGGGTTGAAGGAGGAGAGAGGAAGAGAGAGGGGGAAGTGTGTGTTGTGGGGGGGGGGGGGGGGGGGGGGGGGATGTGCTTACTCAGAATATGAAGATTGAAGAGGAAGAGAGAGAGTGTTGTCTGGGTAAAAATGATGCAAGTGTTATGAAATGACTAACTGCTTATGCTTGACTATTTTGGTGGTAGTGATTTTTTCCTTTTGATTTGTTTGAGAGTGCACATTGTGTGTGTGTGTGTGTGTGGTTGTGTGTGTGTGTGTGTTGTGGTGGGTTGTGTGTGTGTGTGCATGTGTTCTGTGTGTTCTACGTGCATGCAGACATGCTCATTAATCTACATGTGTATGTAAGTGTTGGTGTATGTTTCAGTCTTTATCCACATCACCTCCTAGAGAGGACACTGGCAGCCTGAAACCCTGGACACTGACGACGACACAGTGACCTTGTTGACCTTGACCTGCCCCTACCCTGCCCCATCCACCTGGACTGTCTGCTGGCCCAGCGGCCGCCACTCACTCCCAGCTGAAAGGACTACAGCGTCGTGCTGGACCAGCGCCACTGAGGCAGTGTTGAACAGTGTGGCAGCGGAGCTGAACCACACCCTTGTGGCCTACCACAGGGAGCTTCACCGTCGGCAATCACAGCGACACAGAGGAGCAAGCGTCCTCCGACCCTGAACACTGTGACTTGCCTTCAAGGAAGGAAAGGAAGAGTTGCAGAACTTTGTGAAGGTGACTGCAGGAGGAAGGTTGAATAGCGAGGTAATGGATGAAAGGAATGTCGCTCTCAGTGCAGGTGATAAACAAACAGATGGACAGTGTCAAACTATTTCTCATCCTGAAGTTGGCAAAATAGCCATACATGCTGAGAGCCAGGTTCACACTCAGAACTTTGATAGTGACGGTTTGGTTTCTACAGGTGATGGGCCTGGGCAGTCTGTGGCCACAAACAGCAGGTTTGTTCACAATGACCCTCCCACCAGGTCGCAGACAGATGCTACGGCATCTTCCGTAGAAAAAGGCATGTTGACAGCTGATTCTGAAGAAACGTCCGCTGAACAAAGTGTTACTGACCAGTTTGACAGGAAATGCCCAATTTCTCACGGTGGTGATGGTGATGAGATGTTAGAACATCAAGTCAGTGCTGAAGAACCCAGAGAAACAGGGGTCAGGCCTGTTGGCGAGGCTTCGAGTCAAGTGGAAGTGCCCATAGACTGGTCACAGGTGTGTCATGTCATCGATCCTTTCAAACTGCCGCCTCAGCAACACACGGCAGTGTCCATGCTGGCGTCGTACTGCCTGGAGTGTGGCTGTTTTGGAAATGCTGCCACGATTTTTGGCCAGTGTTGCCCAGAACCTCAAACTGTCAGGAATAAAGAGCATAAACCAGAAACTGTCCCATCCTCTTTCACGTCTTTCATTGGTAGAGAGTCAGGCCTGCCTTCGTTGGGTGGACAGTGTCTCTCTCGGGCACATCTCGGGAAAGGGACCCTTCCCACAATCCCCAGCCCAGTGCCCAGACTGACGACTCCCAGCCGTACCGTGATCCACACAAGTGTTCTCCTGCCTTGCCGAACTCGGCAGTGAAGGCAGCCAATCAGAGTTCTGACGCTCCTTTCCAAGTGCCGGCCAAACATTCTCCACCTCCTGCCGCTCAGGGTTTCCATCTCAGGGAAGACGGGCAGCCCGCAGAGTTCTGCCAGGTGTCCAAGGGGCTGCATCGTTCCGGTGATGGCTGTGTGACAGGTGTCAGTGACGAGGAGAGGGCGCTGTTTGTGCGGCTGCACTATCCGTTCCTCCCCCACTGGCGGCTGCGACGACTGCTGGTGGACTCCGATGTCTCCAAGGTTCATGCTACGTGGTGTGCCGTCGTCACCTGTTGTCAAGGTAAGCTGGGATTTGCCATTGTTTGTCATTTTTTTTTCCTCATAGCTGTTTCATTAACAGTATAATTGCTTTTTACTTATCTTGTAGACGATGTCATTTAACGAGATGTATGAAAGTTTTTTTTTTTTTTTTTTTTTTTTTTTTAATGACTGGTGAGTTGATTTTAACGTGGTGACAGCCCTGATATGGCCCTTTGCGGTCGGCTGGGCTATAAGCAACATTATCTTATCTTATCTTTTACTTATCTTGAAAATTTTTGTTTTTGTTCTGTCGTAGCCGTATAATTAACAGTATGATTACGTGTTACCTATCTGGTAAATTATATAATTATATAATTAACAGTATGATTACGTGTTACCTATCTGGTAAATTATATAATTATATAATTAACAGTATGATTACGTGTTACCTATCTGGTAAATTATATAATTATATAATTAACGGTATGATTACGTGTTACCTATCTGGTAAATTATATAATTATATAATTAACAGTATGATTACATGTTGCCTATCTGGTAAATTATATGATTAACAGTACAGTATGATTATGTGTTACCTATCTGGTAAATTATATGATTAACAGTATGATTACGTGTTACCTATCTGGTAAATTATATGATTAACAGTATGATTACGTGTTACCTATCTGGTAAATTATATGATTAACAGTATGATTACGTGTTACCTATCAGGTAAATTATATGATTAACAGTATGATTACGTGTTACCTATCAGGTAATTTCATGTGGGGTCTTTGATGACTCCCTGACAGCTTTCGTCCATCTTTCGTAATGCTCTGCCACCCAGTGACCGTCGGCAAAGGACAAGCTTGTCCACATCTGAATACTTCCACCTCTTCTTTTTTTTTAGAAAAATTATTTTTTTGGGGGGAGGGGTTTCACAATTACATACAAATCAATTTCATGATCATGAAAAATAAAGGAAAAGCAATTCATACGTGAACTAAAGGTTCATTCCATCAACACATCGAGCTGTCGCAGTCATCCCATCAAATTCACATGTTTTTGAAAGTCACTCCCAACTCTTCTTTTGTATGTCTCATCTTCCACCTCCCTGATGCTGTGAACTGTAGGGTAGACAGTGCGTCTGGCTCAATCATATGGCTTATTGCATCTGGCTCAGTCATATGGCTTGCATCTGGCTCAATCATATGGCTTATTACATCTGGCTCCGTCATATGGCTTATTACATCTGGCTCAATCATATGGCTTATTACATCTGGCTCAATTATATGGCTTATTACATCTGGCTCAATCATATGGCTTATTACATCTGGCTCAGTCATATGGCTTATTACATCTGGCTCAATCATATGGCTCATTACATCTGGCTCCGTCATATGGCTTATTACATCTGGCTCAATCATATGGCTTATTGCATCTGGCTCAATCATATGGCTTATTACATCTGGCTCAGTCATATGGCTTATTACATCTGGCTCAGTCATATGGCTTATTTTTTGCCATTGACCCATCCACCCCTTCTTTCCCTCCAAAAAAAGTTGATTGTATACAGGTTTGGTCCAGATCTGTCCTTAGTGTATCCATTTGATACATGCCCACCAAGCTGGCCTTCCTTGGTGAAAAGTCACTTCTGACTATACTAAAAAGTCTCCTCGACTTCAATCTATCGCATCACTCGATACGACTCGTTAAACAGCGTCCTACGCCATCGCTCGTTGTCAAGCCTCCTCCTCTCACCGTTTCTTCCTCCACTCCGTCATTTCCGGTAATAACTTCCGGCTCGCTATCGTCGTATCGAAGCAACACATCTGTCAAACTCATCTCTCTTTCTATTATTTTTAAACGTCTGAACAACTAATTGTCTAACAAATAACTTATTGTCTAACAAATGACTAATTGTCTAACAAATGACTTATTTTCCAACAAATCGTCTCGCTTTAGTGATGCAAATGAATTCAGCAGTCCAGGGAAATCTTTCCTTCTTGAAGAGTTTTCAGCAGTACTGTTGATGAAGCTCCTCTCTTGGTGAGACAGTCTGCCAGTTGTCTATGAGTGCCAGACCACTTCACTTCTTTCACAATGCCTTTCTCCATCAAGTCTTTTATTCCACTGATCTCCAGCCTCAGACGTTTTTCTGTGACATGTTTTGTTGACTGCAGAGCATCATGTAAAGACTTGCAGTCGGTCATGCAGACTAGAGGTAGACCATCCGTGGTTGCTTTTCCTGTTGTGATCTCCATGAACAATGTTGCAATGAATATTGCTTCATCAATTCCTTCTGCCATCGCCAGTGTCTCTCCAGCCAACGTGCTTCTGACTACTCTGCGAATTTTCTTTGAACTCCAGCAAATTGGAATAATGTCTCCTTCCTCGTTTGCTAAGAAGATAATGAATCCACCTTGAGTTCCTCCGTCATTGAGATTTCCAAGTGAAGCATCAGTGTATACCATCAGTTTCAATGGTCCTGATCCAAATGATGGAACTTCAACTCTACATGTTCTGACTTGATTCTTTTGATGACTTTATTTGCTTCTGTCAGATGTTCTACCTTTCCATCTTTGATATTTGAAGCAAGCTGACAAGCATCGAATGACACATCAGGACGACTTTGTCGAGCTGTCCATAGAATCTGTCCAACTTTTGATCTGTAAGCCCGTTTCTCATGTGCTGTCATTTCATCCTGTTTCTGTTGAGTTCTTTTCTTTTTGATGGGGATCGGCTCCAAGATATCTGCATACTTGGTTTGCTGTAGAGAGACTTTGTTTCCATCAGATGACAGTTCCAAGCCAATGTACTGGAAAGCTTTGTTTTGTTCCTTTCCAACCTTGAACGTTTTTCTGATTTCATCAACAACAGTCTTTTCAAAGTGTTTTGTTCCGCCCCAGATGAAGTCGTCTACATGGCATGCTAAGACACCTGTAACTTCATTTCCTTTCATCCAGAAGAAGACTGCTGGTCAACTTTTGAAATTCTTCCTCCGAGTTTCAGCAGTACATCTTTCACTCTTTTGTACCATTGCAAAGAAGCATCATTCAGTCCGTATACGCATTTTTGCAGATGCCACAACTTTCCTCTGCTATTCGCTTCATTTGGTGGTCTCACAAAAATGTCTCTGTCTATTTCTTTTCCTTGGAGAAAGGCTGTTTTGATGTCCATAGAGCATGGAGTCCACTTTCTTTGTGCAAAGACAGAGAGAATCACTTTCAATGATTCACTTGTGCAAGTAGGCGAATCCTTCTGCATGTCTTCATTTCCAATTTCTTCAAACCCTCTTGCTACAAGTCTAGCCTTTGTTTTTACTCCATCCTTTGTTTCTTTGAGTGTACAGATCCATCTGGTGGAAACACATCTTTGTCCATTGTCCTCTATTTCAGTGTACACGTGATTCTTTTTCCAACTTTCAAGTTCTTCTTTCTTTGCATTTTCAAAAGAAACTTCATCCATGATCATAACAGTTTCATCTGAATTTGTAGTTGGTGTAGGTTCTGTATTTGACAGTACAAGTCCACTCACTTTTGTCAAATCCACAGACATTCTTTCACCCTCATATTCTTCTGGTTCCAAACATTGAATATTGTACCAGTTCTTATTTCTCCCTGTTGCTTTTCCAGCTTTGCTCAGCACCTTTGCTGATATTTTTGTTCCAGTGTCCACATGATCATATGCAATGATCTGTCCTGGTTCAATTCTTGCTGGATCAATTCTAGTAGCCATCTCTGTGTGTCATGTGGATGCACGGCTGTTCAGAGCAAGTTACTTAGTTTTGAGTCGCAGGGGAGTTTACAGCTGCAGAGACCAAGCTGTGAATGCAGGTGAGGGAAAGGGGTGTTTTCTGCAGGCCGCTCCCCACCAGCCAGCTAACCGCACTGTATTCGGCCAACTGAATGTCATCTGTGCATAGCTGGTCTGGCAGCAATGCGTTCGGCAAGGTTGAGCGGCCATTACAAATGGGGCTGTAGGTTTGATAATTAGTTATTGTCATGAAAAATGTAATATATCTGCACTATTGAGATGACTGAATTGGCGAATTCCCAACAATTCTTTTGATACCAAACTCGACTGGGTTTATTTTCTTGTAGATAACATAGATGCCGCATGAAAGCTTGTACGCAAGTGGTCAGGCAATATTAGAACAATGACAACAAACACAATATTGTGCAAAAATGACGTAATCACTTTCTGGGAAGTTAATTTTCCATAGTTAAGTAGTACACAAGTTTGATACATGCCTCTGCTCAGACTACAGCAACAAAAATATTGGATTACAAATGTGTAAAGCCTTGTTTGTTTGCCCTTTCACTAAGTGTCTCAATAAGGATGGAAATGTAAAGCTGTGGATGATGTTCTTCATCTTCTTCCAAGATTTCTGATTCAGTGTCTAGATCTGACGTTGATTCAGGAATATTTTCTTCACTGTGCGAGATTTCTTCATTTTTAGTTCCTGTATCACTTTGATGTTGCTGACAATCATGTGCAGCCTCACTCGCCAGTTGAGGGTCTTTCCTTGCCATCTTCTCCTGCTCTAGATCACCTTTGACCTTTTGTAGTCTGCTCTGGTGAACACGAATCAAAGTTCCACCATGACGCATAAAGATCACGCTCCCATCTTGTCCAATGACGGTTCCTGGTCCTTTCCATTCATGACCATCAGGTCGCTTGTAGTACACTCTGTCTCCCATCTGGTACTGACCTGACCATGTTCGAACCTGTTTCCTCAAGGCTCTTCTGGTTTTCTCTGAGCTTTCTGCTTCTGTGAAAGCTTTCCTTGTAGCATGCAAACTTGCGATATGCTCTCCCACTGTCCTACTTCTGGTGATTCCCTCCAAAGCAGGTAGTTCATCTGTGAGTGTGGATGGAAAATTTGGATTCTTCCCAAAGACCAGCTGATATGGGCTGAAACCATGTGTGTTCACCATGGAGTTTTTCGCTGCCAAAGCCCAACACAAAGCAGTCTCAAAATCCATGTCTTCCTTGTCTGCTCTGACTTTCTGCATGATGTTTGTCAGCGTCTGATTGTGTCTCTCACACAAACCATTGCTCCATGGACTGTATGCAGCAGTAGTTTTGACTTCGATGTTGAAGTTTTCACACATGTCCCTGAATTCCTCATTGTTGAACTCTGAACCATTGTCACTGAGTACAACTTTTGGTGGGCCATGTATTGCAATCCAGTGCTTCATGAAACTGTCAACAATGACAGAAGCCCGTTTGCTCCTGATGATTACTGCAGCACTGAATCTTGTGTATTCATCAATCATGTGGAAGTACCAGACATTTCTATCCAATTCATGCAGATCCACAGCCACTGTGTGATTATAGTCTTCTGCTAAGGGCATCCCTACCACTGGCTTCGGTGGGGTCTTCTTGTGACGTGCACACACATCACATTTTTCAACAATTTCTGTCATATCTCTGTACACTTCTGGATCCTTTATCCCAGCATTTTGCATCAGTTTCTTCAGGTTTTCAGTAGAGGCATGTCCAAATTGCTTGTGAAGCTTCAAAATAGTCTGCTTCTTTTCACCTTCATGCAGTTTTCCTTCCAGTAACAGGATTTCACTCTCCTCACCGTTTTTTGTTTCCTGTTTGCCACAAATGTCGATGCAGTAATGCCCGGTTGATGTGTAGTTCAACTCCACTGGTTGATGAAACAAAGTAGCCTTATCATTGCACATGTCCAACACAGCCTCTGCTCTTTTGAGTGAATCCTTGCTCAACAGAAGTGGTAAGTCAATGTCCACAACTTCCGTTTCAATGGTGCACTTGGTATCACCAATTTGTGCTGGTATTGTTGCCTTCATGTAGGACTTGACTTTTGCACCATCACCAAATCTGAAAGTCTTAGCACTTGCACCAGTCTTGATTTGCTTCTTTTTCTTCTGCTCCAGCTGATCAACATATTCTTCGTACCATCTTTTTCCACACACAGTCTTGGTACATGCTGTATCAATGATTGCACATCCAAAGGACTCTATTAAGAGTATCTCATTTTCAGGTTTGTGTTCTTTTGTAAACAAAGCCAAGTGACATTCTTCTTCATTTTCTTCTGCATCTGTCATTTTGATTTCTTCTTGTTTTTGATGCTTGTGGGGGCAATCCTTAGCCCAGTGAAACACACTCTCACAAATAGCACATCTGGTTCTTTTGCCATTCCTGTCTAATGGATTTGTTCCTTTTTGTTCTGCTTTTTTATGTTGTGAACCTGTTTGCTGATATCTGGAAGGTTTCTTTCTGAACTGCTGATATCTGGAACTCTTTACCAGAAATGCTTCTTCTTTTTCCTCTCTGATCTTGATTTCATTCACTGTGCTTACTGTCGAACTGTCCCCAATATTTCTCTTCAAAGCAGATTTCATTGAAGAAAATTTTCTGTCAGACGCTGCTGTCAGAACTAATTGTCTTTCTTTCACTGACAAACCTGCATTGTCCAGCAGTTTAAATGCAATCACTGAATCTGGATATTCCATTTTGTATTTTCTGCAAATATTGTATCTTCTTTCATACTCAATGATGAAATCGCACATTGACATGTCTTGTCCTTTCCTCAGTCTTTCAAAGTCTGAATATGCTGTGTAAGCCAAGTCAACCTCATCTTGTAGAAAAAGACTATCAAGTGCAGTCAATAAAATATCCATCCCTTCTCCTGTGTTCAGCCGTGCAACATCGATTTCTAATGCTTTTGCTCGTGCTTGGCCCGTTAATGACAATGTAACGGCTAGTGCTTGTTTCTCTGGCTTGACGTCCGTTACTAGTTTCCATACTTCCAGTTCGTTTTTCCACGTCTCAAAACTTGTATCAGGCCCTAGGCTCGGCGGTGTTTTATAGCTCTGCGCCATGATTTTACAACTGGTGGACTACTATATGCCCTGCACTTTTGTTTCGTTGAAGTCGGACCGTCAAACTTCGTTTTTGGCTAGTCTGTATTCAATCTGTACTTTCGTCAACAACGTCAGTTGTAGATCTGTAGATTAGTCTACCGATGTAGATTATCTGTAGATCACGCTCTGCTACCATGAAAAGTCACTTCTGACTATACTAAAAAGTCTCCTCGACTTCAATCTATCGCATCACTCGATACGACTCGTTAAACAGCGTCCTACGCCATCGCTCGTTGTCAAGCCTCCTCCTCTCACCGTTTCTTCCTCCACTCCGTCATTTCCGGTAATAACTTCCGGCTCGCTATCGTCGTATCGAAGCAACACATCTATCACTTGGCCATGTGGCCAGGTTAGTATGTCATTGCGCCTCCTTACTCATTTAGTGACGTCTTGTTTTGTGACCACCAGACATTGAAGGGCAGATTGTGACCACCAGACATTGAAGGGCAGATTGTGACCACCAGACATTGAAGGGCAGATTGTAGGAACCCTCTGCCTTCCTCAGGACACTCCAGGAAAGCCCCAGGGTGGGATTTCATCGTCCTCCTCTGTTCGTGGCTGTACTGTTACGTTGCATTGTTACATGTGTGTGTGTGTGTGTGTGTGTGTGTGTGGTGTGTGTGTGTGTGTGTGTGTGTGTCTGTCTGTGCGTGTGTGTGTGTGTGTGTGGGTGTGTCTGTGTGTGTGTGTGTGCAGCCCAGGGCCGTGGAGACCCCGTGTGGAGGAAGATCCAGGACAGAGACGTCACAGGGGCACTGGATTACCTACGCTCTGGAATCCTGCCCAACAAGCTGGCCTTCCTTGGCCATGTGGCCAGGTCAGTATATCAAGCCCAACAAGCTGGCCTTCCTTGGCCATGTGGCCAGGTCAGTATAATATCGAGCCCAACAAGCTGGCCTTCCTTGGCCATGTGGCCAGGTCAGTATGTTGACTAGAACAAGCACAGGGAAGGTGACTGTTAACCTGCCCACCAAGCTGGCCTTCCTTGGCCACGTGGCCAGCTGTCGACTAGAAACAAGCAAAGGGAAGGCGACTGTTAGCGTCAACAAAGTCCATGAAGCTTTCTCTCCATGTGCAAAAATGATGTGAAATGGGCTGCATTAGAAGGTTGGCATTTTTGTGTGAAATGCACAAACCCATCAAAAACATGTCCATGTAAAACTATGCCGTCATAGCATACGACTGTCGCAGGTCTTTGCATAGTATATTCATAGACAGACAGATGTACATGCTTACAGATACATGTGCAGTTGAGTGCATCTGCTTTCACACACTTGTGCAAATGTACAAGCTTGCAAGATACATATCTCTCTCTCACTCACTCTTTCTTCCCTCTCTCTCCCTCCGTCTTATTCTTGGCATAGAGTAGTTGAAAATGAAATAAATTTGAAATCTTGGTTGTTTTTTTTGTTTTTGTTTTTTTTACTGTTTTACTTCAGGTTTAAGAGTAGACGATTTTACATTGATGTATGTATACATATTATATATATATATATATATTATATATATATATATATATATATATATTTTTTTTTTTATTATTATTTTTTTAAATTTTATTTAACTAGTTCAGACTTGGTTGTGCAACTTTTATCCCCTCTGTTTTTTCCAATTTGTTCTTCCCACCCAACACACCCACCCTCACCCTCTCCTCTTTCTCTCCTCTTCTGATTTCTTTCTTTCCTTTTTACTTTTTCCTTCCTTTTTAATTTCTGTCTCCATTTTGTTTTTGAAATGATTTCACTTTTTGACTTTTGCCCTCCTCCGCCCCTTTCCTTCCCCCTCTTCTACCTTACCTCTCTCCCCTGTCTTTCATTAACCCCC
>CM031614.1:75327058-75514558 GCA_018398815.1 Conus ventricosus
ACCGTGAGACGCACTATTTTCGGTATTTTTATAAAAAAAATATACAGACAGAACCAAACCGAATACAACAATAAATATTATGTTTTTGAAAACTTCAAATCATGTTCATGCAAACTTATTTTGAGGACAGCTGAAAACTTGATTCACAGTTTTCTCCAGAAATGTTTTGCACAGGGAATCTTTTTCAGCATACTGGACACCAGCACTTTTTTAACAGACTGAAAGCAATTGACATTGTTATGAAGAGACTGGAAAAAGTAACAGGAAGTGCAGAAACCTGGATTGTTCATGGTGGTGGGTCATAGTGACTCATAGAGATGATGGGCAATATTTCTAACATCTACAAGCAAAAAACTATCCATCACTCATCTCCAGTTGAAAAATCTAAGTTAAGATGAAAAGTTAAAGTCCCACGGTCTTGTGGCCCTAGAGGAGGTGAACTGATAGCAAGTCGACTTGCTTAGAGCAGGGTTTAATGGAAGGCGGAGCCTGTCTCTCTCTTACTACCTCTGTCATCTTCTCTGACCTGCATCAGGTACCTGTGTGCTGCGTGATGGACAGAATGAGTTTTCAAGTTACTAAAATGTGATTCCATGAATTGTTCAAGCAGACGTCCATCAGCTCAACAGGCAAATGCTGAAATCATTTGACGACAGGCCTTCATTGCAAAGTGAGATGACTGCAGTGGAAATCTAAACAAATCTTAAATAAATGTTAGCGAACCGCCAAGAGAAACGTGGACAAACGAGTCACAAGACAAAACACTTGTTTTGTCTTGTGACTCGTTTGTCCATGTTTCTCTTGGCGGTTCGCTAACATTTATTGAAGATTTGTTACAGGCCTTTAACAAAATATCTACGAAACTTTAAAGATAAAAATGTCTTCATGACTTAAGAAGGAAATTTTCTGTCAAAAGTGGTGACACTGTGTCAACAGGTTGGAAATACTGAGACAGATGTGACATTGTGTCAACAGGTTGGAAATGCTGAGACAGATGTGACATTGTGTCAACAGGTTGGAAATGCTGAGATAGATGTGACATTGTGTCAACAGGTTGGAAATGCTGAGACAGATGTGACATTGTGTCAACAGGTTGGAAATGCTGAGATAGATGTGACATTGTGTCAACAGGTTGGAAATACTGTGACAGATGTGACATTGTGTCAACAGGTTGGAAATACTGAGACAGATGTGACATTGTGTCAACAGGTTGGAAATGCTGCGACAGATGTGACATTGTGTCAACAGGTTGGAAATGCTGAGACAGATGTGACACTGTGTCAACAGGTTGGAAATACTGAGACAGATGTGACACTGTGTCAACAGGTTGGAAATGCTGAGACAGATGTGACATTGTGTCAACAGGTTGGAAATGCTGAGACAGATGTGACATTGTGTCAACAGGTTGGAAATACTGAGACAGATGTGACACTGTGTCAACAGGTTGGAAATGCTGAGACAGATGTGACACTGTGTCAACAGGTTGGAAATACTGATACAGATGTGACACTGTGTCAACAGGTTGGAAATACTGAGACAGATGTGACACTGTGTCAACAGGTTGGAAATACTGAGATGTGACATTGTGTCAACAGGTTGGAAATGCTGAGACAGATGTGACATTGTGTCAACAGGTTGGAAATGCTGAGACAGATGTGACACTGTGTCAACAGGTTGGAAATACTGAGACAGATGTGACACTGTGTCAACAGGTTGGAAATACTGAGACAGATGTGACATTGTGTCAACAGGTTGGAAATGCTGAGACAGATGTGACATTGTGTCAACAGGTTGGAAATGCTGAGACAGATGTGACATTGTGTCAACAGGTTGGAAATGCTGAGACAGATGCGACATTGTGTCAACAGGTTGGAAATACTGAGACAGATGTGACACTGTGTCAACAGGTTGGAAATGCTGAGACAGATGTGACACTGTGTCAACAGGTTGGAAATGTTGAGACAGATGTGACACTGTATCAACAGGTTGGAAATACTGAGACAGATGTGACACTGTGTCAACAGGTTGGAAATGCTAAGACAGATGTGACACTGTGTTCAACAGGTTGGAAATGCTGAGACATGTGACATTGTGTCAACAGGTTGGAAATGCTGAGACAGATGCGACATTGTGTCAACAGGTTATAAATGCTAAGTATGTCTTTATGACTTAAGAAAGAAGTTTTCTGTCAAAGTGGTGACTTTGTGTCAACAGGTTGGAAATGCTGAGACAGATGTAACACTGTGTCAACAGGTTGGAAATACTGAGACCAATGTGACACTGTGTCAACAGGTTGGAAATACTGAGACAGATGTGACTCTATGTCAACAGGTTGGAAATACTGAGACCAATGTGACACTGTGTCAACAGGTTGGAAATACTGAGACAGATGTGACACTGTGTCAACAGGTTGGAAATACTGAGACAGATGTGACATTGTGTCAACAGGTTGGAAATACTGAAACAGATGTGACATTGTGTCAACAGGTTGGAAATGCAGAGACAGATGTGACATTGTGTCAACAGGTTGGAAATGCTGAGACAGATGTGACTTTTGTGTCAACAGGTTGGAAATGCTGAGACAGATGTGACACTGTGTCAACAGGTTGGAAATACTGAGACAGATGTGACATTGTGTCAACAGGTTGGAAATACTGAGACAGATGTGACACTGTGTCAACAGGTTGGAAATGCTGAGACAGATATGACACTGTGTCAACAGCTTGGAAATACTGAGACAGATGTGACTTTGTGTCAACAGGTTGGAAATGCTGAGACAGATGTGACACTGTGTCAACAGGTTGGAAATGCTGAGACAGATGTGACACTGTGTCAACAGGTTGGAAATGCTGAGACAGATGTGACACTGTGTCAACAGGTTGGAAATGCTGAGACAGATGTGACATTGTGTCAACAGGTTGGAAATGCTGAGACAGATGTGACACTGTATCAACAGGTTGGAAATACTGAGACAGATGTGACATTGTGTCAACAGGTTGGAAATACTGAGACAGATGTGACTTTGTGTCAACAGGTTGGAAATACTGATACAGATGTGACACTGTGTCAACAGGTTGGAAATACTGAGACAGATGTGACACTGTGTCAACAGGTTGGAAATACTGAGACAGATGTGACACTGTGTCAACAGGTTGGAAATGCTGAGACAGATGTGACATTGTGTCAACAGGTTGGAAATACTGAGACAGATGTGACATTGTGTCAACAGGTTGGAAATGCTGAGACAGATGTGACACTGTGTCAACAGGTTGGAAATGCTGAGACAGATGTGACACTGTGTCAACAGGTTGGAAATGCTGAGACAGATGTGACACTGTGTCAACAGGTTGGAAATGCTGAGACAGATGTGACATTGTGTCAACAGGTTGGAAATGCTGAGACAGATGTGACACTGTATCAACAGGTTGGAAATACTGAGACAGATGTGACATTGTGTCAACAGGTTGGAAATACTGAGACAGATGTGACTTTGTGTCAACAGGTTGGAAATACTGATACAGATGTGACACTGTGTCAACAGGTTGGAAATACTGAGACAGATGTGACACTGTGTCAACAGGTTGGAAATACTGAGACAGATGTGACACTGTGTCAACAGGTTGGAAATACTGAGACAGATGTGACACTGTGTCAACAGGTTGGAAATACTGAGACAGATGTGTACGTCCACGGAGGCAAAGCTGGCGGTGCTGGACTGCCTCCTTCACCTTCGTTCCTCCTATCTCCCGTCGTCAGCGTCTTCCATCTCCAGTGAGGCACGGTTCAGGGCAAGCGCAGATCCGTCCAACAAGTTTTCCCCTGACCTGGTCGACCAGACGCTGGACTGTGCTCTGTCCCTGGTCGAGGATGGAGAAAGTGAGAGAGCGCTGGAGGTTTGCTGGGAGTTCAGGTTGGTTTGGTCGTTTGTTGTTTGGATTGGGAGTTTATGGAAAATGATGGATGGGTGGATTGGTGGTTATTGGAAAACAGTGAACAGGTGGACATGAGTGGAGTGGTGGGTAATGACAATGCTGAAAGGGTGGATATTTGTGGATTGGCAGGTTATGGAAATTTGTGGATGTGGGTGGATTGGTAGTTCATGAACAGTGGTGCATGGATGGAACTGGTGGTGTGATCAGGTGTGATTGCAACAGAGAGAAACATACTCTGTTTGGTATTAAAGGGGATATAACAGACAGGGGTACCTGTCAGCCTGAACCATTTCTTTGCCTTTTTGTGTCACCAGGAGACCACCATCAGTCATGGTAGCAGTCGAAGGGTTAAGATCAATTTGGATTAGCCTGTGTGTCGCCATTTTTGTCACATTCAGAATGGGAATGTTGTCACAGGTAGGAACAGCCTTGTCTCCCTGAAATCCAGATTCTGATTGGTGATGCATTCTGGTGCATCATCAAGCTTGCTAAGGAACAGTATTGTCTCCCTGAAATCCAGATTCTGATCGGTGATGCATTGTGGTGCATCATCAAGCTTGCTTCCTGTGTGAGATGCTGATGAGGCTGGTCTGTCAGTTGTGCAACCTTACATATCTGTAGGTCCATTTTATGTCATGTGCCACTCACTATGAAACATATTCTTTTAGTGTGTTGGGACTTGCATGATGTGATGTGAGACACAAACATTTTACAGCAGATTCCATGAAAATCTTGTTCAGAGATGCTCCACCTGATGCGATCTTTGAATTCTTGAAAGAGATTAACATTTTGCATTGAATCTGAGATTTTTATAGTGGAAAGATTTTTAACAAAAATTTTGGATGAGTTTTTAGAAGATGTATTTTAAAGAATTGTGTGAATGAATGACTTGTGAGTTGATTTTAACGTGGTGACAGCCCTGATATGGCCCTTTGCGGTCGGCTAGGCTATAAGAAACATACCTTACCTTACGTCCATTTTGTACCCAGTTTGAGGAGATAAGTCATTGTTCATTCTTTGTTCATTGTCCTGAATGTCGCTTACCTTGCCTGAAGAAGACTGAAGAGGTCGAACCACGTCATGTTTTGTCTTGTCATTTGTTTGTCCCTTTTGAAAGGCAGAAGGATGATCATTCTTCTTTTAAATTTGTTTTAATTTCCGCGTGCAGTCATCTCACTTTGAAACTATCTGTAAGTTATAGATCTCTTTCAAACTAAAACTATCCCCCCACCTTGCCAAAAAAAAAAATCCCTAAAGGCGTAGCATATGATGTATATATGGACTAATCAGCTGTCTGCAATGCCTGTTTTAGCAAACTTAACAGGTTATCAAATTGGTAATTATAACTTTTTTTGATACATTAGGTATTGGCCTGGATGTTTGAGGCTGCTGAAACAAACCGACCAATGGCAGAGAGCCTTACTACTGGAGGTGAAACTCAACGATATCAACTTGCTGAATGGTTGCACAGCATATGGTATGTGATATGACTTTTTTTTTTCCTGACTGCAGGCCAGAATACAAATAATCACACTAGACAAAGTGTAAAGTAATGCAGATTTCATGTACAATGCAAAACAGATGGGTACATGTTTCACAAATATCTTTTTTTTTATATAGATGTTACAACATTAAACAACAGTGCATGAAACGGTACTCCCTTGAGCAGTCGGCATGAGAATGACAATGTACGAAAAGTGAAGGGAAAGATAGCACAACTCAAAAACAGAACAGGAAGGGGGAGGGAGGGAGGAGGGGAGAATGACTTGAAAATGGGTGAAAGGGAAGAGGGTAAGAAGGGAGCTTTGGTGTGTGTGTGTGTGTGTGTGTGTGTGTGTGTGTGTGTGTGTGTGTGTGTGTGTGTGTGTGTGTGTGTATGTGGAGAAGGGGGAGCTGCATTCAAGCATCAACAGAAGATACAGCCAACATAAATCAAACCAGCAGAAATTAGTTGCACATGAATTTTTTGAAGTCAACAAGAAGAAACCCAAACAACAATAGGCAAGCCGTACTTTATTTTGCTATTCATGAGTTTCGTTTTGCATTTTGTTTTTAGTTCACCATTTAATTTTTTTTTTTTTCCTACATGGAATAATTGTATTTCCCTGAGCTGAAATGTGAGAGCCTAAAGAATGGGATGGAATGCGTATGCAATTTTTGTTGAAAGAAATGTTTAATTAAGGCACAGTGCAGACATTTTGCCTTACTATGCCTCAGTAAAGTCAAGCTTGTGAGTCAGAAGTTTAAAGAAAAATCTGAAAATAGGTGCTTTTGAATTCTGTTGCTGGTTTGATTTTCATTTTGATTTTTTTTTTGCCTGCTATTCAGTACAGAATTGCTTGACAGGTTGTAAGAGATCTTTTCTTTTCTATCTGAAAAAAAAGTAAGAGTGTTGTAAAGTAAAAAAATCAGGTTTCATTTGTGAAAAATCGCAGCTTTCCATTGCTTGATGTTTGTCTGAAGGAGTGACGCCCAGGAACGTGGAGCAGTGGCAGTATCTTCTCCGTCTGTATCGGCAGGCATCCACCTCACACCAGAGCCACCAGCAACCGCCTCCCCACATTGACGACCCCCCTCCCGCCCCTCCTCCCCCCACCCCTGCCACCTCTCTGCCCCCATCTGCCCCCCAGGAGGCATTCGTGTTTCCATCATCGTCATCCGTGGAAGAGACGTCGGGCAAAGCTGCAGTGGACAGGGACCTGGAGAACAGGAATGCTGTCCACAGTGCAGGCGCCACTGCCAGTCCAGGAGGAAGGAGGTCAGAGGGGGATGGTGCTGATCTGGATCGGGCAGGGTTGACGGACGGGGAACATACCACTGTTGATGGTAAGTTGTGTTGGTGTGTAAGACTGGGGTGGTTGTGGGCCTGGGATTTCGCTAAGAAAAAAAAAAAAAAACCGCAACAAATGAAAATGTCTTGCTTGTGTGATGTTAGTAGTTTCCCAGATTCTCCTTGTGTGATGTTAGTAGTTCTCCAGATTCTCCTTGTGTGATGTTAGTAGTTCTCCAGATTCTCCTTGTGTGATGTTAGTAGTTCTCCAGATTCTCCTTGTGTGATGTTAGTAGTTCTCCAGATTCTCCTTGTGTGATGTTAGTAGTTCTCCAGATTCTCCTTGTGTGATGTTAGTAGTTCTCCAGATTCTCCTTGTGTGATGTTAGTAGTTCTCCAGATTCTCCTTGTGTGATGTTAGTAGTTCTCCAGATTCTCCTTGTGTGATGTTAGTAGTTCTCCAGATTCTCCTTGTGTGATGTTAGTAGTTCTCCAGATTCTCCTTGTGTGATGTTAGTAGTTCTCCAGATTCTCCTTGTGTGATGTTAGTAGTTCTCCAGATTCTCCTTGTGTGATGTTAGTAGTTCTCCAGATTCTCCTTGTGTGATGTTAGTAGTTCTCCAGATTCTCCTTGTGTGATGTTAGTAGTTCTCCAGATTCTCCTTGTGTGATGTTAGTAGTTCTCCAGATTCTCCTTGTGTGATGTTAGTAGTTCTCCAGATTCTCCTTGTGTGATGTTAGTAGTTCTCCAGATTCTCCTTGTGTGATGTTAGTAGTTCTCCAGATTCTCCTTGTGTGATGTTAGTAGTTCTCCAGATTCTCCTTGTGTGATGTTAGTAGTTCTCCAGATTCTCCTTGTGTGATGTTAGTAGTTCTCCAGATTCTCCTTGCCTTCTGCCCCCCTTCCTACCCTCTCTCCTAGAGAAATGGGATGGCGTCTGTTGGTTGCGGTTTGAAACGGTCTGTCATGATGAACTGGTCCAGGACCATCATGGGGAAATGAAGCGTTTGGTGTGTAGCAGAACTGCTGGGAAGAGCAGAATGCCTTGAACATGGGAAGTTCAGGAAAGGGGTCTTAGCCGAGTGGCACACAAAGAGAAAAATGTCATCCGGAAAAAAAAAATGCTGCTAAAAATGAAGAGATCTTGGAAGAGAGGGAGTCTTTGTTAAGGAGGGTGTTATCATTGAGAAGGAAGTCATTATTGAGAAGGGAGCCATTATTGAGAAGGCAGTCATATAAGGGAGTCATTGCTAAGAAGGGAGTCATTATTGAGAAGGGAGTCATTGCTGAGAAGGGAATCATTATTGAGAAGGGAGTCATTATTGAGAAGGGAGTCATTATAAGGGGGTCATTGCTGAGAAGGGAGTCATTATTGAGAAGGGAGTCATTATTGAGAAGGGAGTCATTATAAGGGGGTCATTGCCGAGAAGGGAGTCATTATTGAGAAGGGAGTCATTATAAGGGGGTCATTGCTGAGAAGGGAGTCATTATTGAGATGGGAGTCATTATTAAGAAGGGAGTCATTATTGAGAAGAAGAGAGTCATTATTGAGAAGGGAGTCATTAAAAGGTAGTCTTTGCTGAGAAAGGAGTCATTACTGAGAAAGAACTCATCATGAGCATGGGGTTATCATTGAGAAGGGAGTCTTTATTAAGAAGAGAGTCATAATAAGGAAGTCATTGCTGAGAAAGGAGTCATTATTGAGAAAGAAGTCATCATGAGAGCGGGGTTATCAATGAGAAGAGAGTCTTTACAACATGACCTTTTTATTTTGTTTATTTTATTGCAGTATTTCTTTTTGCATGTAGTCTTCATCTAAGTGATTGTATTCTGTTTCAGCTCACCTTGGTTAGGTGCACTATTTGCTCCTTCATTTGACAATATTCACTATTATTCTGGTGTACGTTTCTGTGAGAAGTATGGAACTTTCTCATAGTGGCAAGCGCACAAGTACTTGTTAGTTAGAGAAAGTTGCTTTTTTATTCAAAGAGTACATAGGGATTAATGTAGATATTGCTGATTAGTTTTATTTCCATCTGTGTGTGTGTGTGTGTGTGTGTGTGTGTGTGTGTGTGTGTGTGTGTGCGCGTGCATGCTAGGACATATGATTATTGTATTGTGAAGGATTTCAATTTTACAGTTGATTCAGCTTCAAAAAGAAACTTGTTTGTGAACGATTTTATAAAATTCTTTGGCTGTTGTGGTCAGGTTGCTCATGGATGACATGTAATCTTAATCTTACACAGATATGTTTTTGAAGCGATATTAACATTCAGTCCCTTTGAAATAAGGTGTTCGATTGACTGAAAGAAGCTCGGCAAACAATAATTCACAAAGCTGCTCTTCATCAGCTGGTTATCATCTCTCACAGGGCGAACATACCATGTATTTTGAACAAGATTGGAATCGCCGTCTGTGGAAAGCTCCTCTGCCATGAAGTTATAGTGTGTTGGATTAGAATATCAGGAGAGTTCTTTCCCTTTTTATCTATAAATACAGCATGATTGATGACATCACCTGTTTTCAGGCGCCGAGGGTCAGAGGTTGAGCTGGCTGTCACGGGCTGCTGGCGGCACAGCATTGGGGGGCCCAACAGGGGCGGGGCAGCTGCTGCAGATTGTGTGGAAGGAGATGGGGATTGATGCTGCTTCGGTGGGGGGTGTCCCCAGCGCCGACTTCTTCAGGACCTGCTGACCCTGTCTGCCCCCAAAAACCCAGCGAGGTGTGTGTGTGTGTGGTGGTTTTTTGTGTGTGTGGGTTGTGTGGGGTGTGGTGTTTTTTGTGTGTGGGGGTTTTTGTGTGTGTGTGGTGTTGTGTGGGTGTGTGTGGTTGTTGTGTGTGTGTGGTGTTGTGTGTGTGTGTGGTGTTGTGTGTGTGTGGGGTGTTTTTGTGTGTGTGTGGGGTTGTGTGTGGTGTGGTGTTGTGTGTTGTGTGGGTGTTGTGTGTGTGTGTGTGTGTGTGTTGTGTGTGTGTGTGTGTGTTTTTGTGTGGTGTTGTTGTGTGTGTGTGTGTGTGGGTGTTGTGGTGTTGTGCTGTTGTGTGTTGTTTTGGGGGGTTGTGTGTGTGTGTGGTGTTGTGTGTGTGTGTGTGGTTGGTTTTTGTTGTGTGTGTGTGTGTGTGTGTGTGTGTGTGGGTGTGTTGTGTGTGTGTGTGTGTGTGTGTGTGTGGTGTTTGGTGTGTTGTGTGGTGTGGTGGGTGGTGTGTTGTGTGTTGTGTGTGTTGTGTGTTGTGTGTGTGGGTTTTTGTGTTGTGTGGTGTGTGGGTGTGTGTGTGTTGTTTTTGTTGTGGTGTGTGCTGTTGTGTTGTGTGTTGTGTGTGTGTGTGTTTTGTATGTGTGTGTTGGTGTTGTGTGTTGTGTTGTTTTGTGGTGTGGTGTGGGTTTTGTTTGTGTGTGTGTGTGTGTGTGTGTGGTGTTTTTGGGGTGGGTTTTGGGGGTTTTTTGTGTTTTGTGTGGGGTGTGTGTGGTGTGTGTGTGTGTGTGGGTGTTGTGGTGGTTGTGTGTGTGTGTGGTGTGTGGTGTGTTTGGGGTGTGTGTGTGTGTGTGTGTGTTTGTGGGGTGGTTTTGGGGTTGAGTTGTGTTTTGGTTTTGTTGGTGTGGTGGTGTTGGTTTTGTTGTGGGGTTGTGTGTGTGTGTGTGTGTTTTGTGTGTTGTTTAGTGTTTTGGGGTTGTGTGTGTGTTTGGTGTGTCTCTGTGTGTGTGTCACACGTGTGGTGTGTTGTGTGTGTGTGTGTGTTTTTAATTTTTTTTATTATCATGAAAATGCAAGGATTTAATACAAAAATCAGTATAGCAGTGAAAAAATTTGTAGCGTTTTGAAAAAAATGAAAACAGAGATGCATGTTTGTATATTAATTAAGCTGATGGTGTCTGAAAATCATCATCTTCAATAGATGTGTGTGTATGTATGTGTGTGTGTGTGTTGTGTGTATTGTGTGTGTGTGTGTGTGTGTGTGTGTGTGTGTGTGTGTGTGTGTGTGTATGTGTGTGTGTGTGTGTGTGTGTTGCTGACCTTCACAGGTTGGTCATTCACAACATGCTGGAGAAAGTAGACAGCTACCTCTGGGCCAAAAAGCCTGTACACCTGACACCACAGGTGAGTTATGGATGGAAGGGGCCTTAAAGCATGTACACCTGAGCCCACAGGTGAGTTAGGGATGGAAGGGGCCTTAAAGCCTGTACATCTGACACCACAGGTGAGTTAGGGATGGAAGGGGCCTTAAAGCCTGTACATCTGACCTCACAGGTGAGTTAGGGATGGAAGGGGCCTTAAAGCCTGTACATCTGACCTCACAGGTGAGTTAGCGATGGAAGAGGCCTTAAAGCCTGTACATCTGACCTCACAGGTGAGTTAGGGATGGAAGGGGGCTTAACCCTGTACATCTGACCTCACAGGTGAGTTAGGGATGGAAGGGGGCTTAAACCCTGTACATTGACCTCACAGGTGAGTTAGCGATGGAAGGGGCCTTAAACCTGTACATCTGACCTCACAGGTGAGTTATGGATGGAAGGGGCTTAAAGCCTGTACACCTGACCCCACTGGTGAGTTAGGGATGGAAGGGGCCTTAAAGCCTGTACACCTGACACCTCGCATGACTGAGGGATAGGAACGAGGTTAAAGAACCAGTGCCCTTTATCTTTTGCACATGTGAGAGATAGAGAGGCACCAGCAAAGCTGTACTCCTCACTTTTCAGGTGAGTGAGAGATGGGCAGAAGTGAAAAACAAACAAAAAACACCCTCAAAAAGAAAAATGTGTACACCTTACCCTTCAGGTGGAGAACTGGGAGTGGGCCCCAAAACGTGCACACACCTGGC
Source organism: Conus ventricosus (assembly GCA_018398815.1). NCBI lineage: Eukaryota > Metazoa > Mollusca > Gastropoda > Neogastropoda > Conidae > Conus > Conus ventricosus. The sequence continues at coordinate 75,338,577 of CM031614.1, forward strand.
CCTTAAGGTGAATGAGGGATGGGGAGGGACAAAAAAAAACCTTAATTTACTCCTCAGGTGTGTAAGAGATGGTGAAAATAGCTGTGGAAAGAGCCAAAGGCTTAAAGGTCTACTTTAGAGGTTTTCGATAATTGGTCAGCTTATGCAGAAATATGAAATGTTTGATAAATTGATAAAACAAACATCCGATTCTCTCCCGATCACACGAAATCAATCCGCGAAAGTGGGCATTTTTTACCTGTAATCAGGAAAACGGGAGGTAATCAACTAAATCTTGGCATGGCTTAACTACTCTTGGATGTGACGTCACATGATGGACTGGCCGTCAGCCGCGACCTACACAACAAGCCAACGGCGACAGAAAGCGATTCTGATGGTTCTTGCACATCCGATCGGTATATTAATTTATCATGTAAAAGCAGTGACTATGATTGCGACAGCCAATGTAACTCTGGGATGTTTCTGCAAGGCCTTTACCTTATCAGTTTGAACGCTAAGTTCTTTTTACCACGTCAGTTCCAGCTGGACCACGGAAACGAGCTATTCAGTTCCAGCTGGACGCCCGAACACATCATTCCGAAGGCGTACGGACTTTACCGAAGTCTCGAGGGAGGCTACCGACTGACTTCTTGATGCGATCACGCGTGGACGGCGAGCGGAGATTCTCCTCCTCAAGCCTTAACGTGTTCATTCAATTTAACAAGTGTGATCTGTCCATAGATAAGAACAGAATAAAATTGCGACTAATCGTACTCATCTGTACGAGGTTACCACTCCGCCTTCAAAGTATACGCGCACAATGCAGACGAAGTTTTTGATCCACTCGAACGGGCTCGGCAATTGTCGGAACAGCTCGTTTCCGTGGTCCAGCTGGAACTGACGTGGTAAAAATAACTTGTGGCCCGGCATGGTTGCACCAGATAGTTCTTTGGTTGCACCAACCGAATCCACTTCTTTCGAGTATCTGGATCAGATGGAAATGTGTGCAAAGAATATCCGTCTCCGTGAGACTGCTGCACACGCCTACAGCACAATATCTGCCACCCCCTCTGACTTTTTAGCTGTGGGGGATCGCAACTCGTATTGATTTCACTTGGCGTTGGCTTGTTGTGTAGGTCGCGGCTGACGGCCAGTCCATCAAGTGACGTCCGGTTTTTCGGTCTACCGCGGGGTTTGAACAGGTGTGCAAAACTCGTTTTTTATCTATTAAATTTTTCCGGCGACTTTTTTGAAAAATGAATACCATACTGTAGTTATATGACATGTAGACCTGTTTTTAACAAATTATCGAAAATCTCAAAAGTAGACCTTTAAGCCACACTGCTAGCTGCCCTGTGGATGAGAGGTGGTCAGGTTTGAGTGGTGGGTGGCCACACCAGGAGAGTGATGGCTGCCCTGTGGGTGAGAGGTGGTCAGGTTTGAGTGGTGGGTGGCCACACCAGAGAGGTGATGGCTGCCCTGTGATGAGAGGTGGTCCAGTTTGAGTGGTGGGTGGCCACACCAGGAGAGGTGATGGCTGCCTGTGGATGAGAGGTGGTCAGGTTTGAGTGGTGGTGGCCACACCAGGAGAGGTGATGGCTGCACAGTGGATGAGAGGTGGTCAGGTTTGAGTGGTGGGTGGCCACACCAGGAGAAGTGATGGCTGCACAGTGGATGAGAGGTGGTCAGGTTTGAGTGGTGGGTGGCCACACCAGGAGAGGTGATGGCTGCACAGTGGATGAGAGGTGGTCAGGTTGAGTGGTGGGTGGCCACACCAGGAGAGGTGATGGCTGCACAGTGGAGAGGATGACACCAGCTTCTGTTGGGGGTGGCTACGACATAAGCGGTAGCTGCATGGGCAGTGCTGGCTGTGAACGCTGCTGAGCACTGCAAATGGTTCTGTCACTTGCTGCTAGCTTCACTTGTGTCTGTTGATAACCGGTGTGGCAGTCACTACAGTGAATGATGTCATCCTGTTGCATGGTGTGCCGTCACTACAGTGAATGATGTCATCCTGTTTGATGGTGTGGCCGTCACTACAGTGAATGATGTCATCCTGTTGATGGCGTGCCGTGGCCGTCACTACAGTGAATGATGTCATCCTGTTGATGGTGTGGCCGTCACTACAGTGAATGATGTCATCTTGTTGATGGCGTGGCCGTCACTACAGTGAGTGATGTCATCCGTACAGTGACTGATGTCATCCTGTTGATGGTGTGGGCCGTCACTACAGTGAATGTCATCCTGTTGATGGCGTGGCCGTCACTACAGTGAGTGATGACATCCTGTTGATGGTGTGGCCGTCACTACAGTGAGTGATGTCATCCTGTTGATGTGTGGCCGTCACTACAGTGAGTGATGTCATCCTGTTGATGGTGTGGCCGTCACTACAGTGAATGATGTCATCCTGTTGATGGTGTGGCCGTCACTACAGTGAATGATGTCATCCTGTTGATGGTGTGGCCGTCACTACAGTGAGTGATGTCATCCTGTTGATGGCGTGGCCGTCACTACAGTGACTGATGTCATCCTGTTGATGTGTGGCCGTCACTACAGTGACTGATGTCATCCTGTACAGTGAGTGATGTCATCCTGTTGATGTGTGGCCATCACTACAGTGAATGATGTCATCCTGTTGATGTGTGGCCGTCACTACAGTGACTGATGTCATCCTGTTGATGGCGTGGCCGTCACTACAGTGACTGATGTCATCCTGTTGATGGTGTGGCCGTCACTACAGTGAGTGATGTCATCCTGTTGATGGTGTGGCCGTCACTACAGTGAGTGATGTCATCCTGTTGATGTGGTGGCCGTCACTACAGTGAATGTCATCCTGTTGATGGCGTGCCGTCACTACAGTGAATGATGTCATCCTGTTGATGGTGTGGCCATCACTACAGTGAATGATGTCATCCTGTTGATGGTGTGGCCGTCACTACGTGACTGATGTCATCCTGTTGATGGTGTGCCGTCACTACAGTGAGTGATGTCATCCTGTTGATGGTGTGGCCGTCACTACAGTGAGTGATGTCATCCTGTACAGTGAATGATGTCATCCTGTTGATGGCGTGGCCGTCACTACAGTGAATGATGTCATCCTGTTGATGGTGTGGCCGTCACTACAGTGAATGATGTCATCCTGTTGATGGTGTGGCCGTCACTACAGTGAATGATGTCATCCTGTTGATGGTGTGGCTGTCACTACAGTGACTGATGTCATCCTGTTGATGGTGTGGCCGTCACTACAGTGAATGATGTCATCCGTTGATGGTGTGGCCGTCACTACAGTGACTGATGTCATCCTGTTGATGGTGTGGCCGTCACTACAGTGAGTGATGTCATCCTGTACAGTGAATGATGTCATCCTGTTGATGGTGTGGCCGTCATACAGTGAGTGATGTCATCCTGTTGATGGTGTGGCCGTCACTACAGTGAGCGATGTCATCCTGTGATGGTGTGGGCCGTCACTAAGGTGAGTGATGTCATCCTGTTGATGGTGTGGCCGTCACTACAGTGAGTGATGTCATCCTGTTGATGGTGTGGCCGTCACTACAGTGATGATGTCATCCTGTTGATGGTGTGGCTGTCACTACAGTGAGTGATGTCATCCTGTTGATGGTGTGGCCGTCACTACAGTGAATGCTGTCATCCTGTTGATGGTGTGGCCGTCACTACAGTGAATGATGTCATCCTGTACAGTGACTGATGTCATCCTGTTGATGGTGTGGCCGTCACTACAGTTACTGATGTCATCCTGTACAGTGAATGATGTCATCCTGTTGATGGTGTGGCCGTCACTACAGTGACTGATGTCATCCTGTTGATGGTGTGGCCGTCACTACAGTGAATGTCATCCTGTTGATGGTGTGGCCGTCACTACAGTGAATGTCATCCTGTTGATGGTGTGGCCGTCACTACAGTGAGTGATGTCCATCCTGTTGATGGTGTGGCCGTCACTACAGTGAGTGATGTCATCCTGTTGATGGTGTGGCCATCACTACAGTGAATGATGTCATCCTGTTGATGGTGTGGCCGTCACTACAGTGACTGATGTCATCCTGTACAGTGAATGATGTCATCCTGTTGATGGTGTGGCCGTCACTACAGTGAATGATGTCATCCTGTACAGTGAATGATGTCATCATGTTGATGGCGTGGCCGTCACTACAGTGAGTGATGTCATCCTGTTGATGGGTGTGGCCGTCACTACAGTGAATGATGTCATCCTGTTGATGGTGTGGCCGTCACTACAGTGACTGATGTCATCCTGTTGATGGTGTGGCCGTCACTACAGTGAATGATGTCATCCTGTTGATGGTGTGGGCCGTCACTACAGTGAGTGATGTCATCCTGTTGATGGTGTGGCCGTCACTACAGTGAATGATGTCATCCTGTTGATGGTGTGGCCGTCACTACAGTGAATGATGTCATCCTGTTGATGGTGTGGCCGTCACTACAGTGAATGATGTCATCCTGTTGATGGTGTGGCCGTCACTACAGTGAATGATGTCATCCTGTTGATGGTGTGGCCGTCACTACAGTGAATGATGTCATCCTGTTGATGGTGTGGCCGTCACTACAGTGAATGATGTCATCCTGTTGATGGTGTGGCCGTCACTAACAGTGAATGATGTCATCCTGTTGATGTGTGGGCCGTCACTACAGTGAGTGATGTCATCCTGTACAGTGAATATGTCATCCTGTTTGATGTGTGGCCGTCACTACAGTGAATGATGTCATCCTGTTGATGGTGTGGCCGTCACTACAGTGATGATTGTCATCCTGTACAGTGAATGATGTCATCCTGTTGAAGGGTGGGCCGTCACACAGTGAATGATGTCATCCTGTTGATGGTGGGCCGCACTACAGTGAGTGATGTCATCCGTACAGTGAATGATGTCATCCTGTTGATGGTGTGGCCGTCACTACAGTGACTGATGTCATCCGTACAGGATGATGTCATCCTGTTGATGGTGTGGCCGTCACTACGTGAATGACATCCTGTTGAGGTGTGGCCGTCACTACAGTGAAATGATGTCATCCTGTTGAGGCGTGGCCATCACTACAGTGAGTGATGTCATCCTGTACAGTGAATGATGTCATCCTGTTGATGGTGTGGCCGTCACTACAGTGAATGATGTCATCCTGTACAGTGAATGATGTCATCCTGTTGATGGTGTGGCCGTCACTACAGTGAATGATGTCATCCTGTTGATGGCGTGGCCGTCACTACAGTGAATGATGTCATCCTGTACAGTGAAATGATGTCATCCTGTTGATGTGTGGCCGTCACTACAGTGAATGATGTCATCCTGTACAGTGATGATGTCATCCTGTTGATGGTGTGGCCGTCACTACAGTGACTGATGTCATCCTGTACAGTGAATGATGTCATCCTTGTTGATGGTGTGGCCGTCGCTACAGTGAATGAGTCATCATGTTGATGCGTGGCCGTCACTACAGTGAATGATGTCATCCTGTTGATGGGTGGCCGTCACTACAGTGAATGATGTCATCCTGTACAGTGACTGATGTCATCCTGTTTATGGTGTGGCCGTCACTACAGGAATGATGTCATCCTGTACAGGACTGATGTCATCCTGTTGATGGTTGTGGCCGTCACTACAGTGACTGATGTCATCCTGACAGTGAATGATGTCATCCTGTTGATGGTGTGGCCGTCACTACAGTGACTGATGTCATCCTGTACAGTGAATGATGTCATCCTGTTGATGGTGTGGCCGTCGCTACAGTGAATGATGTCATCATGTTGATGCGTGGCCGTCACTACAGTGAATGATGTCATCCTGTTGATGGTGTGGCCGTCACTACAGTGAATGATGTCATCCTGTACAGTGACTGATGTCATCCTGTTGATGGTGTGGCCGTCACTACAGTGAATGATGTCATCCTGTACAGTGACTGATGTCATCCTGTTGATGGTGTGGCCGTCACTACAGTGAATGTCATCCTGTTGATGGTGTGGCCGTCACTACAGTGAATGATGTCATCCTGTTGATGGGTGTGGCCGTCACTACAGTGAATGATGTCATCCTGTTGATGGTGTGGCCGTCACTACGTGAGTGATGTCATCCTGTTGATGGTGTGGCCGTCACTACAGTGAGTGATGTCATCCTGTTGAAGGTGTGGCCGTCACTACAGTGAGTGATGTCATCCTGTTGATGGTGTGGCCGTCACTACAGTGAATGTCATCCTGTTGATGGTGTGGCCGTCACTACAGTGAATGATGTCATCCTGTTGATGGTGTGGCCGTCACTACAGTGAGTGATGTCATCCTGTTGATGGTGTGCCGTCACTACAGTGAATGTCATCCTGTTGATGGTGTGGCCGACTACAGTGAGTGATGTCATCCTGTACAGTGAATGATGTCATCCTGTTGATGGTGTGGCCGTCACTACAGTGAATGATGTCATCCTGTTGATGGTGTGGCCGTCACTACAGTGAGTGATGTCATCCTGTTGATGGTGTGGCCGCACTACAGTGAGTGATGTCATCCTGTGATGGTGTGGCCGTCACTACAGTGAGTGATGTCATCCTGTTGATGGGTGGGCCGTCATACAGTGAATGTCATCCTGTTGAGGTGTGGCCGTCACTACAGTGAATGATGTCATCCTGTTGATGGTGTGGCCGTCACTACAGTGAGTGATGTCATCCTGTTGATGGTGTGGCCGTCACTACAGTGAATGTCATCCTGTTGATGTGTGTTGGCCGTCACTACAGTGAGTGATGTCATCCTGTACAGTAGATGAATGTCATCCTGTTGATGGGTGTGGCCGTCACTACAGTGAGTGATATCATCCTGTTGATGGTGTGGCCGTCACACAGTGAGTGATGTCATCCTGTTGATGTGTGGCCGTCACTACAGTGACTGATGTCATCCTGTTGATGGTGTGGCCGTCACTACAGTGAACTGATGTCATCCTGTTTATTGTGCAGTATGAGAGAGAGAGGGCAAGTATCGCAATTGTTTAAAGAACAGACAGAAGATGAGTGGGAAAAGATGAAAGATACAGAGAGGAGAGAAAGAGAGGTAGAGAGAGAGAGAAGAGAAGATGATGATGAAGTTGGTGGAGAGAGAGAGATTGAAAACAAAGAGAATGGCTATCTAATTGATTTGACATTCTATTAAGTGCAGACAGGTGTCTGCTTGTGTGAAAAGACGTATTGGTGTGTGACATCAGGTGCATTACGCAGTGACCAGTGAGAAGGTGCCGTGCAGGTGGGTCAACAGGGAGATCGCTATCACAACCTGGTGTGTTCTGAATGCGGCAAACGTGCACGCACACTTCGTGTCAGACAGTGTGTCCGTGCATGACGTTTTAGAAACTTTTTTGTATGCCAGTGTAGATTTTTTGTTTCTTTTCTGTCAGTGCATGGTATTTAAGTGTGTTACCATTGCGTTGACAGACAAAACTGAAATGTGTAGCAAGTGAAGTTATTGAGGGCAGACAAGGGCATAAAAAGCTAAACAAACAAACAAAAATTCTGTTTTACGGGTTATCTGTATACGTGCATGGGAGAGTGTGTGTGTTTACATGCATGATGTTGTGTGTGAGGGTATAACAGACCTCCATAAAACGTGAAAGCAACAAAACTGAGGTTAGGGGCAATTATTATTGTACAATTGTAAAGTGCAAGCGAGAATTCAACATGTTTGAATCATAACACCGGTAATGTGTGAAAATGTCATCAGCAATATGTCTTATGTGTGGAAATCCAAGTGCACGTGACAAGACTTGAGTCCTATACCGTGTGTGGCCACCATTTGCAGGACAACTGCTTGACACCTGCGGCTCATTGGTGACCAGGTGGTTGATGCGTCCCCTTAGCACACCCCCCCCCCCCCCCCCCCCCCCCCAGCCCACACAGATGGACAATGGCCCTGGTTGAAGGGGTTTAGCCCGCAGTTGCTGTCGTGGGACCAGGAGGCCAACCGTCTGCCAAGTTCATCCCAAAAAGTTCTATGGGTTTAAATCGGGACTGAGGGCTGCCAGGGCAGCACATTGACTTGTTATGCTGAAGAAATTGCTGGGTGCCCTGCTGTGTGTGGTCTTGCATTGTCCTGTTGGAATGTCCAGTTTGGGTGTTGCGCAAAAAAAGGATCGACATGGGGTCTGAGCACCTGGTGATGTAGCGCTGTGCATTGACACCCTGTCCGCGACCAGGACCAATGTTCTGAAAGATGACTGGTCCTATGGCTGGTTAATGCCAATTGCACCCCATATCATAACGTTTGGGCCTCCCCAGGGGTTCCGCTCTACCACACAGGAGTCAGCATAGCGTTCACCAAGTCGACGCCATATTCTGACACGACCGTCAGCCATGTCAATACAAAAACGGCTCTCATCTGAGAACAGTATGCTCCCCACTGCTGCCTGCGCCAGTTGATTGGGCTTGTGCCCACTGCAGCCTGTCCTGCCGGTGTCTTGGTGTCAGTACCGGACCTCTGTGAGGACGCCTACATGCCAACCCGTTCTCCTGAAGACGCCACCACGCACAGTGTTGAGGCTGATTCGTTGCTGGAGATTCCCAGGCACCTGTCGAGCAGTGTTAGCGGCTGTTTGCCGCCTGTCCCGCAGATGGGTTCGAACAAAATGGCGATCCTCTCTTGGTGTGGTGACCCGAGGACAGCCTGGCCGGGAACGATCATCAGTGGTACCAGTGACTCGCATGCGGTGCTGCAGACGATAGATGGTTGAGATGTGGACGTTAAAGATGTTGGCAACCTGCCTGGCATCCACACCAGCCTCCAGATGGCCTAGGGCACGATTGCGTTCCTCTGCTCGTAGTTCTGGCATCTCTGTAGCGCTCAGACGGCAAGTTGTTATCTGAAACCTTGTAGCGCGCTTTATAAAGGCTGCATGCCTGCGTACTTCTCGCTGGTTAACTTTGCTGTGTGGTGTGCAAGTGCCTCACATGCAGCAACCAGTTTGCCATTTTTGTTGACCCTCCAATGCCGGGAATGATGTGTAGCCCTCACAATTTTTTTCACTGCACATGAGTCTTGGACCCAAACAACTTGCCACAATGTTTCAATATTGTATATTCACCCCTTTTCACCCAAAAAATAGCCTTTCAATTTTTCGCGTTTTTTATGGAAGTCAGTATATGTATGTGTGTGTGTGTGTGTGTACAAGTCTACAAGCATGTTGTGTGTATAAATGTGTGTATGTTGTGTACATGTCTGCATGCATGTTGTGTGTGTGTGTGTGTATATTGTGTGTGTGTGTGTAGACATGTCTACATGCATGTTTGTGTGTGTGTGTGTGTTTTATATGAATGTTGTGTGTGTGTGTGTGTTTATATGCATGTTGTGTGTGTGTGTGTGTGTGTGTTTATATGAATGTTGTGTGTGTGTGTGTTTATATGCATGTTGTTGTGTGTGTGTGTTTTTATATGCATTGTGTGTGTATGTGTGTTTATATGCATGTTGTGTGGTGTGTGTTTATATGCATGTTGTGCATGTGTGTGTTTATATGCATGTTGTGTGTGTGTGTGTTTATATGCATGTTGTGTGTGTGTGTGTGTTTATATGCATGTTGTGTGTGTGTGTGGTGTGTGTGTGTGTGTGTGTGTGTGTGTTTATATGCATGTTGTGTGTGTGTGTGTTTATATGCATGTTGTGTGTGTGTGTGTGTTTATATGGATGTTGTGTGTGTTTTGTTTAATGCATGTTTGTGTGTGTGTGTATGTGTTTGTGGGGTTTATATGCATGTTGTGTGTGTGTGTTTATATGCATGTTGTGTGTGTGTGTTTATATGCATGTTGTGTGTGTGTGTGTGTGTGTGGTGTGTGTGTGGGGTGTGTGTGTGTTTTATATGCATGTTGTGTGTGTGTGTGTTTTATTGCATGTTGTGTGTGTGTGTGTGTTTTTTATATGCATGTTGTGTGTGTGTGTGTGTGTGTTTATATGCATGTTGTGTGTGTGTGTGTGTTGTTTTTGTTTATATGCATGTTGTGTGTGTATGTATGTGTGTGTGTGTTTATAGGGATGTTGTGTGTGTGTGTTTATATGCATGTTGTGTGTGTGTGTTTATATGCATGTTGTGTGTGTGTGTGTGTGTGTGTGTGTGTGTGTGTGTTTATATGCATGTTGGTGTGTGTGTTTATATGCATGGGTGTGTGTGTGTGTGTGTGTGTTTATGCATGTTATGTGGTATGTGGGGTGTGTGTTTATATGGATGTTTGTGTGTGTGTTTATATGCATGGGTGTGTGTGTTTATATGCATGTTGTGTGTGAGTGTGTGTGTGTGTTTATATGTATGTTGTGTGTGTGTGTGTGTGTTTATATGCATGTTGTGTGTGTGTGTGTGTTTATATATGCATGTTGTGTGTGTGTGTGTTTATATGCTGTTGTGTGTGTGTGTGTGTGTGTTTTATATGCATGTTGTGTGTGTGTGTTTATATGCATGTTGTGTGTGTGTGTGTGTGTGTGTGGTGTGTGTGTGTGTTTATATGCATGTTTGTGTGTGTGTGTTTTATATGCATGTTGTGTGTGTGTGTTTTATATGCATGTTGTGTGTGTGTGTGTGTTTATATGCATGTTGTGTGTGTGTGTGTGTGTGTGTGTGTGTGTGTTTATATGCTGTTTGTGTGTGTGTTTATATGCATGTTTTGTGTGTGTGTGTGTGTGTATATGCATGTTGTGTGTGTGTGTGTGTGTGTGTTTATATGCATGTTGTGTGTGTGTGTGTGTGTGTGTTTATATGCATGTTGTGTGTGTGTGTTTATATGCATGTTGTGTGTGTGTGTGTGTGTGTGTGTTTATATGCATGTTGTGTGTGTGTGTTTTATATGCATGTTGTGTGTGTGTTTATATGCATGTTGTGTGTGTGTGTGTGTGTGTTTATATGCATGTTGTGTGTTTGTGTGTTTTTATATGCATTTTTGTGTGTGTGTGTGTGTGTGTGTGTGTTTATATGCATGTTGTGTGTGTGTGTGTGTGTTGTGTTTACATGCATTTTGTGTGTGTGTGTGTGTGTGTGTGTGTGTTTATATGCATGTTGTGGGGTGTGTGTGTGTGTGTTTATATGCATGTTGTGTGTGTGTTTATATGCATGTTGTGTGTGTGTTTATATGCATGTTGTGTGTGTGTGTGTGTGTTTTATATGCATGTTGTGTGTGTGTGTGTTTTATATGCATGTTGTGTGGTGTGTGTGTTTATATGCATGTTGTGTGTGTGTGTGTTTATATGCATGTTGTGTTTGTGTGTGTGTGTGTGTTTATATGCATGTTGTGTGTGTGCAGTTTGCCCGGTCGTCCATTAGCTCTGTGGCAGAGACCAGCTGGCCGAAGACCCAGACTGCCTTTTGGGGAATGGCCGCCAACATCCTGGGTAAGTCCTCCTCCTCTCCCTCCTCTCCCTCCAGCTACATCGACGCACACTTCTGTCTGTCCCTGCCGTCTCTGTCTGCACCAGACTTGTCTGTCACCTGGGCCTTGCTTGTCTGTGGGGTCTCATTTCAACGCTTCTCAAGTCTTATGTTGGTGTCTGTTTTGCTGACGACAGCTGTGTCACAGTCTGTCTCTGCCCATCTCTCCCTGTCTCCTGTTTCTCTACCTGTCTGTCCATGTGTCACAGTCTGTGTCTGCCCATCTCTCCCTGTCTCCTGTTTCTCTACCTGTCTGTCCATGTGTCACAGTCTGTGTCTGCCCATCTCTCCCTGTCTCCTGTTTCTCTACCAGTCTGTCTGTGGCACAGTCTGTGTCTGCCCATCTCTCCCTGTCTCCTGTTTCTCTACCAGTCTGTCTGTGTGTCACAGTCTGTCTCTGCCCATCTCTCCCTGTCTCCTGTTTCTCTACCAGTCTGTGTGTGTGTCACAGTCTGTGTCTGCCCATCTCTCCCTGTCTCCTGTTTTCTCTACCTGTCTGTCTCTGTGTCACAGTCTGTGTCTGCCCATCTCTCCCTGTCTCCTGTTTCTCTACCAGTCTGTCCATGTGTCACAGTCTGTTTCTGCCCATCTCTCCCTGTCTCCTGTTTCTCTACCAGTCTGTCTGTGGCACAGTCTGTGTCTGCCCATCTCTCCCTGTCTCCTGTTTCTCTACCCTCTGTCCATGTGTCACAGTCTGTTTCTGCCCATCTCTCCCTGTCTCCTGTTTCTCTACCAGTCTGTCCATGTGTCACAGTCTGTGTCTGCCCATCTCTCCCTGTCTCCTGTTTCTCTACCAGTCTGTCCATGTGTCACAGTCTGTGTCTGCCCATCTCTCCCTGTCTCCTGTTTCTCTACCAGTCTGTCCATGTGTCACAGTCTGTGTCTGCCCATCTCTCCCTGTCTCCTGTTTCTCTACCAGTCTGTCCATGTGTCACAGTCTGTGTCTGCCCATCTCTCCCTGTCTCCTGTTTCTCTACCTGTCTGTCTGTGTGTCACAGTCTCTTCTGTTTCTTATCCTGCCTTATCTTGCACAGATCTCTTGACACACTTGATTTTCACGGCTGTTTTCTTATGGCTGATCAACCATTTGCATCCTATGTGTGTGTGTGAGTGTGTGTGTGTGTGTGTGTGTGTGTGTGTGTTTCTGAAATGTTATGCAAACTTAGCAGGTGTGCGCTTTGATACCAATACGCATCATAGCCTGGAAATGACGGTAACTTGCTTGTAGGCCTGGAAATGACGGTAACTTGCTTGTAGGCCTGGAAATGACGGTAACTTGCTTGTAGGCCTGGAAATGACGGTAACTTGCTTGTAGGCATGTTGTAGCCACTGTGGTTGGCTGGCCTAGTAACATCATGACTTGGAACTTGACACAGTGCGCACAGTGAAACCTGCAAACAACTGACCTCTGACCTGCTGTCACTGGGGCAGGAGATGCGAAGTGTGTGGCATCGAGGTGAATGAAACCGTGTCGCATGTGGAGCCTGGAATATACGTTTTCCAGTGTGGTGAGTAACACCTGTGTCTTTGTCAGCATGTGGAGATGGGGGGTCCACGTTGCAATGTGGTGAGGTGTGTTTTGTCAGCATGTGGAGATGGGGGTGTCCACGTTGCAATGTGGTGAGGTGTGTTTTGTCAGCATGTGGAGATGGGGGTGTCCACGTTGCAATGTGGTGAGGTGTGTTTTGTCAGCATGTGGAGATGGGGTGTCCACGTTGCAATGTGGTGAGGTGTGTCTTTGTCAGCATGTGGAGGTGAGGGTGTACACCATGCAATGCAGTGTGTGATGACCGTGTTTTGTCAGCATGGGGACTTGAGGGGTTCACCTTGCAATGTGAGTTAGATCTGCCAAGGATTGAGGAATGAGTTGGTCGGTCAGAGATTACACGCTGCATGATGTCTACTTCACACAGATTTCTGTACATTGCAGTTCATACAGTTCTTTTTTTATTCATCTATTTATTTGAATAAACAAATTAGTTATAAATATACTCTGATAAGTTGTTCCACACATTTAACCATATGCATATGAACAAACGCACACTACGCACACTTGTACATTTGCATAGCATTAAGTGCAGGTGAGGCATCTACAAAGTTTTGTTTTATGAGACCCCCTTCTCAAATCTGTCCTTTTTAGTAATTAAATTCATTTAGTCATCTGACAAGTCCTTACGCACTGTGGTCTGAGGGCTCAGTCTATCTGTGTAGTGCACATGCACTTGAGCGCACACAGTGCCACCACCTAGATCAGACTGAAACCACAGGTGCACTTGGAGGGGGAGGGGCTTTGCCTGCCCACTTGTGTGCTGTTTCTGATTGATGCAGATCAAATCAGTGTATTTAGTTCAGTGGTTGTGGTGTGATCTTTGGTATTGTGGTGTGATCTTTGGTATTGCCATTGTACTGATGCAGGCCTATTGAAGACTAGTGAAGAGTATTTCAGTCTGATAACAGCATATGTGTGCCATTACTTCTGTTCAAGTTACTGTCCTTGTTACTTGGCTATGTGTCCCAAGACAGCTGTGAAGTGTGTGTGTGTGTGTGCGTGTGTGTATGTGTGTGTGTGTGTGTGTGTGTGTATGTTTGTGTGTGTATGTGTGTGTGTGTGCTGATTTTCAATCTAAAAACAGCATATGTGTGCCAGTACTTCTTTTCAAGTCACTATCCTTGTTACTCGGCTATGTGTCCCAAGACAGCTGTGAAGTGTGTGTGTGTGTGTGTGTGTGTACAGATTTTCAAGCTAAAAACAGCATATGTGTGCCATTACTTCTGTTCAAGTTACTGTCCTTGTTACTTGGCTATGTGTCCCAAGACAGCTGTGAAGTGTGTGTGTGTGTGCGTGTGTGTACAGATTTTCAATCTAAAAACAGCATATGTGTGCCATTACTTCTTTTCAAGTCACTATCCTTGTTATTCGGCTATGTGTCCCAAGACAGCTGTGAAGTGTGTGTGTGTGTGTGTGTGGTGTGTGGTTGAATCAGACATGTGTGTAAGTGAAACTTGATATTGTAATCGTGACCATTTACCGCACAAAGCCAGAAATTTTGCAGAGCGGAAATGTGCACTATATTCACCCATAACCCAGAAATGTTGAATGATAACACAGTGTATATAAAGCAGGTCCCATGGGTGTAGGAAGATGAATCCATAAGAAGCAGGTGAATATTCTGCCAACATATATTCTCCCATACTTCCGCTACATCTGGCCGTTCTTTTGAGCTTCATTTTTGGTTGGCCAGCTTGTGAGCGGTCGGCTGTGCTGTGTTTTGTTGTATGCAAGGCACATGAATCATCACATCCCCTGACCCCTGGCCGCATTGAACATGTTCCCCCTGACCGCATTGAACATGTTCCCCCTGACCCCTGTTACGCAACTGTAGTTGATGCTTGTTGTGTATTCATGGATTGGTAAGGATGTTTCAGTTTTATTTCAGATAATGTTAGGCTATGTAAGTGTACATGCCCAGGAAAGTAACAGCAGATCTACTAATTTTTTAAGTAGGCAAGTTCTGGATGAGAACTATGGCCTTGGTTAGATTCCCTAGGGGTGACCGGTATCGCAAGTTCATGGGGGACGTCATTGGATGGACGTGGTGGCACCCTCCAGAGGGAGAGCTCACTCACGCGGGCTCCACGACTAAGCAATTATTGTCGTCGTAGTGGGCTTAGTAGGTGGTGTCCTGCGTATGTTAGATCAGAACAGGCGCCACTGAACACCACCGAAGTGACTCGGCAGCAGTGCAGTGTCTCCTCCGGTAGGTTGCCTCTTGACGACTTGACACTGGTTGTTTCCTGTGGATTGACGGTGCTGGGGCTGTGGAAAGCCGGGCCAGGTCATGAGTCGAAGGTGGGGAGGGGGATGGGTGGGAAGGTTGTAATGGGCGGCGTGGTTGAATTGCCATTGAGGTGGCGCAGAAGATGGGACAGCAAAAAAAAAAATGTTCTGGATGAGAATATGTTTAGGAATGCCTAGACACTGCACTGCTGCCGAGTCACTTCCGTGGTGTTCAATGGTGTCTGTTCTGATCCAACATACAAAGGACACCACCTACTAAGCCCACTACCGACGACAATAATTGCTTAGTCGTGTGAGTGAGCTCTCCCCCCTATTTAAAAAAAATGTTAACACAGAAAAGAGTGGATGTGTATGTGAAGACAGTGTAGGCCAAACCCACGAACAGAGATGTTCAACACAGAAAAGAGTGGGTGTGTATGTGAAGACGGTGTTAGCCAAACCCACGAACAGAAAAGAGTGGATGTGTATGTGAAGACGGTGTAAGCCAAACCCACGAACAGAGATGTTTGCTGTGTGTCCTCAGGTCATGTGTTCCACAAGTTCTGTGTCCCAGACAAGGAGTGCCCTGTCTGCTGATGTTTCTGCAAGCTCCGGTCTGCGTGTACTGCACCCCACTGTTTCAGCTTTATCCTGCTTATTTATACCATTATGAATTTAATGACGACAAAGATCTTGTTGCATCCATAATGAAAACATGGTGGTGTTGAAGCAGATTGGTTTTCTTTAATCGGCTGTCATGACTGTGCTGTGTCTGGCTTCATTTAAACAGCGTTTTGATGCAGTTTGCATTGCCATGTTCTTGGCAGCATTTAGTAAAATAATTTTTTTTTCATTTTTTTATTTTTTTGATTAAAGAAATGGAGAGGAAGAAGCAGGTAACAGGGTGGCAGGACGTGGGGTTGGAGTGGGATGAAATGGAGGGGCAGGGAACAGGGTGGCAGGACGTGGGGTTGGAGTGGGATGAAATGGAGGGACAGGGTGGCAGGACGTGGGGTTGGAGTGGGATGAAATGGAGGGGCAGGGAACAGGGGACAGGGTGGCAGGACGTGGGGTTGGAGTGGGATGAAATGGAGGGGCAGGGAACAGGGTGGCAGGACGTGGGGTTGGAGTGGGATGAAATGGAGGGCAGGGAACAGGGTGGCAGGACGTGGGGTTGGAGTGGGATGAAATGGAGGGGCAGGGAACAGGGTGGCAGGACGTGGGTTGGAGTGGGATGAAATGGAGGGGGAGGGAACAGGGAGGGGGGAAGGGACTAACATGACATAGAGAGGGATGACAGCAGTTGCTAGTGTGTGAACTTAGTACTGTCTTGCTAATCATTATTGCTTGGAATTCCACGCGGGAGAAAAAGCCCGTGATCAGTTCCTGTATTAGGATGTCTGAGAGAGGAAAAAAAGAGAGTGGGAGAGAGTGTGTGCAAGAGATGTTGTATCCACATATCATAAAGTTGTCATCTCTTCGCTTTTTTGTCGATAAATATTGTTGTGTGATGATATTGCCGCTTTGTTGTTCAGGCAGTAGTGATAATTATTTCCTAAAAATTAGAGGGTCAGACGTGGTACATAAAACTCGCTTCCAAATTGTCAGGGGGTTGTCACAAAAATATTTTGGGGGTCACCATTAATAACTGCTAGAAAATGTAGTGAACACACACACACTACGCACACACGAGCGTGCTTTCACTGGCTCACACACATAAATGCACAGAGAAAGGGGTAACAAATACATTAGAAGAGGTGTTTTTAATTAGAGATAGAAATACATTAGAAAAGGGGTGTGTTTATGTAATAGATAATAAAATTGAATACAGTGCTAGATATAATCTCTTCATGTTTGTGTTCCTATGTTTTTAAAGTGTTTTCAGCTAACATAAGTAAATGTGAGCACCTACACTATCAGGATTTTAACAGTGAAACTTGATTTGTGGGATGTCCTCTTCGATTTATCATCACAGAATTTCCACTATGCGAGCCATTTCCTTCAATGTTGAAATATTTTATTGTATGACCAAATTCCAGTCGCCATGCAGTGATCATCGGAAGCCCGGTGGAACCTACGACGAAACTGTAGACTGGGAGCCATTTTAATTTATCAGAAAAGGTCATGTTGCATAGATTGTTCAACTTTTGTTCCATTCGCTGGATTATCACCCATGAGCCAAAGCTGAACTGTCAGATTTTGATTCTGAAAAGCCGAAATTCCGACAGTTTTCCATGCTTTTCCCACTTAACTGATTCATGTGATCTTGTGGTCCAATCATAGACTGGATAGGCCTAGTCTATTTTGACGACTCTTGTTGGTTTTCTGTAGAGAAAAGTTCTCAAGCTGAGTGTTCATCGATTCAGATGTTCTAGAATGTCGAGGAAATTTAGTTTTTAACTCTATCGTGGCAGGATAAGACGAAAGCCCTTTTGCGTGATGCGCTGGTCAGAGTTGTAATATGTACAGGAGAAAATCAGTGCGTCCGATAAATTTTGGTACGTTTTTGTGACGCACTAGCCTGAATTCAGTGCTTCAGATGGAAAGTTTATGCATCAGAGACACACATTTGTGCATAAGAATTATCACTGGGCAGATGTGTAGTCTTGTTGAGGGGACACAACTGTTGTTAAGGTGGTGAACATAAATTAGATCAGCAAATCCCACCTCATTTGTTCACCACCCAACTCCGGTCGGTTTACTGGCTGAAGTAGAGGCAATAAGCAAGGAAAACATGCACCAGCTGTTCTTGAAATAAACACCATGGAAAGGAATAAAGCAGATCCTTACAAGCACAGAGAAATCCAGAGGAATGTCGAGATGTGGATAGATACACAGCTGCGTGTTTGTGGTAAATATGTCTATTATGGGATAGATGCACAGCTGCGTGTTTGTGGTAAATATGTCTATTATGGGATAGATACACAGCTGCATGTTTGTGGTAAATAGTTATTATGGGATAGATACACAGCTGCATGTTTGTGGTAAATATATCTATTATGGGATAGATGTTGATGTGGATAATGCCACAGCTGCATGTTTGTGGTAAATATGTCCATTATGGGATAGATGTTGATTCTGCTTGGTGAAAGTTACCAATGGTTGACCATCAACCATTGAAAAGACCGTTCAGATTGCATAGAATGTTGTTCTGTCTTTACATTTTCAGTGGAGAGAAGTATCAAATGATGCTAGATACGCTAGTGTGTGAATGTGGGTGTGTGAGTTTTGACATTTGTACATAGCTGCGTCAGTCGGCAAAGATAGCTAGTGCTGCTTGTATATAGCTGCGTCAGTCAGCAAAGACTAGCTAGTGCTTGCAGTAGATGGTAGGAGCTCTCTGAGTTGAGTGAAGCCTTTGGTTGTTCACAGACACTGGCAGAAAATCCAGAGACATCTTATGTCACAGTCGTCACTGAATGAAAAGGCAGGCATTTGAAGACATGTCAGGGATGGGCATCATCCTGAACTTGCCAAATGGGTCATCATTTGTTTTCTATAGTGTCACAGATTATGGGTCTTAGAGAACCAGGACATTTTCTGCATTTCCTGATGTTATTTCTTCTGGAAAATTGGGCTTTTGTAAATAGAACTTTTCAAAAAAAAAAAGTCTGCGTGATTTAAACATGTTTTCGTCATAACCTTGTATGTGTAGTAATTGTTATGTGTATTGATTTGAACCATTGATCTCATCTATGCAAAATGAAATCTGTGAAATCTGTTGCTACTGATGTTTGGAATGATTCGTGTTGTTGTTGATGTTTAGAATTCCTGGTACAACTCTTGCTGTTAGCTTGTTTCTCTTGTCTGCCGATTTCCCGATTAGCTTCCAAGATTCTCAAATGGTGTGAGATTAGTCAG
This sequence comes from Conus ventricosus, assembly GCA_018398815.1. NCBI lineage: Eukaryota > Metazoa > Mollusca > Gastropoda > Neogastropoda > Conidae > Conus > Conus ventricosus. The sequence goes on from CM031614.1 coordinate 75,357,588, forward strand.
CGCTGAGGCATGCTTCATTCCAGGCTTCAGAGTCGTTACCTCACAAGACGTGCCTTCACCGTCCCCCCCCCCCCTTGTCAGTCTCTGAGGAAGGCGTGTCAGAGCCACATTCAAGGTCTTGCAAAAGTGCTGTGCCAAATAACGCGATGGGTGGCCGTCAGGTTGTTAAGGGAACAGTCGCTGCTGTTGGGTAATTTCCATTCTGAAGGTGAATATGTGACCTTGGAGAAACTGGGGGGGGGGGGGGGGGGGGGGGGGGGGGGGTGTGAGTGAGAGAGAGAAGGGGTGGGGGGAGAGGGAGTGAAAGAGAGAAGGGGTGAGGGAGAGGGAGTGAGAGAAAGAAGGGGTGAGGGAGTGAAAGAGAGAAGGGGTGAGGGAGGGGGAGTGAGAGAAAGAAGGGAGAGAAAAAGAGAAGGGGAGAGGGAGTGAGAGAAAGAAAGGGAGAGAAAGGAGAAGGGTGAGGGAGGGGGAGTGAGAGAAAGAAAGGGAGAGAAAGAGAAAAGGGGTGAGGGAGAGGGAGTGAGTGAGAGAAAGAAAGGGAGAGAAGGGTGTGAGGGAGAGGGAGCGAGAGAAAGAAAGGGAGAGAGAGAAGGGGAGAGGGTAGTGAGAGAAAGAAGGGGTGAGGGAGGGGGTGTGAAGGGAGAAGGGGTGAGGGAAGGGGAGTGAAAGAGAGAAGGGGTGAGGGAGGGCATGTGTAAAGTGAGAAGGGGTGAGGGAGAGGGAGTGAAGAGAGAAGGGGTGAGGGAGAGGAGTGAAAGAAGGGGTGAGGGAGGGGGAGTGAAAGATGAGAAGGGGTGAGGGAGAGGGACGAACGAACGAACGAACGAAATGTTGTTTAATGAGGGAAAAGAATAAGCACAGTCAGTGGCTTTTTTCCATCCAGCCCTCAAACAATAAATACATGGTAGAATCATTGCATCGAACTGCATATAAACTCATAAACAAACAATGAATACATGGCAATTTAGAATAAGAGAATGCACAATATAACTAGAGGAAGAGAGTGTGGGAGAGAGGGAGGGATGGAAAGCGACTCAAAGAGAGAGAGAGGTGGGGACTTGGAGACACAGAATAAAGAGACGGAGTCTCTGACACAAGGAGAGACAGAAGAAAGGAAGAAGAGAAGAAAAGAAGAAGAAGAAGAAGAGAAGAAGAAAAAGAAGATTAAAAAGAAGACTTAGGAGAAGAGGAGGAGGAGGAGGAGGAGGAGGAGGAGAAGCATATAAAAAATTGGCACATGACAAACTACAATGAAGAAGAGTGGTAAAACATCAGTCATGGAATGAAGGGGAAAAAAAAAAAAAAAAAAAAAAAAAAAAAGCTGAAGACACCAGACATGCCCAACTCGGCAGCAAGCAACAATTCCATACAGCCCCCCCCCCCCCCCCCCCCCCCCCAACTTCAGAACGACAAGAGAAGGAAGAGGAGATCAACATAGGATGACAAAATATGAGAGAGAGAGAGGAGAGAGAGAGGGAGTGAAGAGAAGGGGTGAGCGAGAGGGAGTGAAGAGGGGTGAGGAGGGGGAGTGAGAGAAAGAGGGGTGAGGGAGAGGAGTGAAAGAGAAGGGGTGAGGGAGAGGGAGTGAAGAGGAAGGGGTGAGGGAGAGGGAGTGAAAGAAGGGGTGAGGGAGGGGGAGTGAAAGAGGGAAGGGGTGAAGGAGGGGCGAGGGGGGAAGAGGAATCGGGACAAACTTGGTGCAGTAACATTTGTGTTGTGCTTGTGTGGTCATGCCAGAACCAGAGATGATGCTGGAAGGTAAACACGGAGAGCATGGGAAAAGGGCAGATTTTCGAGCTGTCTGTTTTACTCCTTCATCAGAGCACCGACTGATGGTTCGAAATGTCTGGCGTTTCTTCTCATGGACACTGTTCACTATTGTGTTTTCTTTAAAACTCGTTTGAAAGACTGTACTACATACTCATATGTCGAATATAAAAACACCGCAGCAAAGTCAAATTGTTGTGAATGGAATATGTGTAACAAAAACAATTTTACATCAGCAACTTTCAATTATAACATATTTACTCCATTTCACTCATTCAACCCTGAAAAAATAAAATCTTTTTAATGTACAAGTGACCCTCTTTGAATCAAACTCCATTTCATTCATTCAATTCTGGAAAAAAGAATCTTTTTAACATACAACAGATGCTCTTTGAATCAGCCTCCATTTCACTCGTTCAACCCTGAAACACAAAATCTTTCCCATGCACAACCACCGCTGTTGGAATCAAACTCAACTTTACTTGTTCAACCTTGAAAGAAAAATTATTCTTATGTACAACATACCCTTTTTGAATCCAAGTCCATTTCACTCGCTGAACCCTGAAAAAAACTTTCTAATGTACAACGGACCCTCTTTGCATCAAATTCCATTTTGCTCATTCAACGCTGCTGGAAACAGGTTTCTAATGAACCAGCATAATGTTAGTCCTGTGTATATGAAAATTTGGTTGTAAATGTTGCAAAGCTGCATCCCAAACACACCTTTGAAATTTCGTAAAGTTCTGCCTCTTTCTCTCCCTCTCTCGCACACAAAGCCTGTGGAAGACGTCGACTGTGAAACAGTGAACATCCAGTGACTGGGCAGACAAGGCGGATTAAGACCAGAACACTCAATCAGTCCCAAATGCAACGGATGATGGAAAAAAGTGACAAACAATTACAACCATAAACTAAGACGGACATGCTCCCACACACAGTACAATGGGAAAAAGAATGTCTACACAGTGCTTACCATACCCTGAATCTTCTACATCAACGAAATAAAACGCTCGCTACACGTCTGCACTTGGAAAACAAGAAACAGTGATGCACTTGTTCCTTCTCCTAAACCTCCATCTGCCCCCCTGATCCTACCTTCTGGTCCACTACCCACACACCTGTACATACCTTCCTTCTTCTGAGAAGGGGGCTCTTCGACAGCCTGGTACAGTGAACTAACCACATTTTGGGGAAGAACGCTAATTCAGCATTCCCAATATTCTGTTCATAATTCGTTCAGTTGTACTGGCTCTTTTGAGATTGGCATTAGTTTGTCAGCTTGACAGTATTTATCACGCGTTACATAGTAAAAATGAACACTTGAATTGTTTCTGATCAAACCATATAGATCCATCAAGCTAGGCATCTTCATCTGAGATAAAGGATACAAGAAGTAATTGGTTGAGTCTTGGCACTGTTTAAACGTCTCTGAAATACAACTCGGTTGTGACTGAACGACTTGGCTGCTTGATGAAAATCGGATCAATCCACTGGTGTACCTCTCCACTCCGTCTTGTAATGATACATAGCGACACCAGAAATCTTTAAACTGAGTCAACAAGGAGATTTCTTGCAGAGACAGACTTTTTTGTCTTCGTTATCTGCTCCCACTCTGTGCTAGTGGGAGATCTGTCCTACATAATGCACACTTTAGAACATCATTGCTTGAGTCTTGTACCTTTCTTTTAACAACTTGCATTGTTGACAATCCCAGACAACAGGCAGGTGCTACGGATCTAACTAAGTCTCCAGCAACCTCTGTGACTGCAACACCCTTGGTGACTCCTTGGAGGGTAATCATGCTCCTCTTTTTTGGTTAAAATTCCATTATTTCGTTAACATTAGGAGTGCAGGCAGCCCCACTAGTAATATCACAGTTTGCTGTCCACTGTGCTGGCTTTGAACAGGTGGGAGAAAAGCAGATTTCATATTCATTACGTCTTGACGGCAAACTTCACGAAATAAGCGCCATCCATGAGTTTCATGACATGCCGACCTGCTTTCTACAAATCATTACCAATCTTGAGGGCAGATCTTCAGCTTTCCTTAGATGACATTGGTTGATCGACACAGCAGGTCAAGGGTCAATCAGTTGTGCTGGCTTGGTGGCAACCTACCAGGTCAAACTAAAATCACTAGCACTGGGTCATGGGGTGAATGACAGTAGTGCTGTCTTGGCGGAAACCTACCAGGTCAAACTTAAAACACTGGCGCTGGGTCATGGCGTGAACAACACATCGACACGGCAGGTCAGGGGTCAATGAGTAGTGCTGTCTTGGCGGCAACCTACCCAGGTCAAACTTAAAACACTGGCGCTGGGTCATGGGGTAGATAACAAAGTGCACATAAATCCTAACTTAAATCACTAGCCTTGGGTCATGGGGTACATGACAATGTGCACACAGATCCTAAGGACAGACGGGGCAAGGGGAACAAAGGTGTGGTCAATGTACTATCCACTCATTCTGTCACGCAAGGACAGTTAGTAACGGGGGAAACCTGCCCCTGATACACCAGCCTGACTCCAGCTGCTGCCCTAGTGGGAGAGGTGATCCAAAACAGTGGACTCAAAGCTGTCGACCTAATAGTGTCAAAATTAGCAAACTACGGAATGCAAGAAGCAGTTTGGGTTTGAACTGAAAATAATATTACTCTGCAACTTTAAGTGAACAATACAGGGCAATGTTTTCTTTAGAATATATCATCTGCTAGGTTGACTAGGTCCAAACAACATGAATTCAACTACTGGTAGTTGCCAACACTCGCAGAACATCATTCTGGTATCGTTCTGTGATATTTTATTGGTCCTTAAAAAAAAAGACCCCCCAAACCCTACATTTTCAAAAATGTTCAACAATAAAATTCTGTATGTTTTTCACCTGGTTCAGGATTCTTAGAATGATTTCTTGCGAAATAGGAAATGCCTTAAAAAGTTGCTGCTCAAGACTTGTGAGTAGGGTGGTGGCAGGTGGGTGGGTGTACGGAAGAAATGGGAGGGGGAGGGTGCATGCATATGTACATTTATATCTTTCTACCTCTTCCCAGCTAAAAAACAACAACACGAAAACTATCAATGTGTTCTGAACCTTATGGATGGTAATGGGTGACACACCCACGACCCTCAGCTTATTCCAATGAAAAAGCAAATGATGGCTTTCTCCATTGTTTTGTTTTTGTTTAAATGAACTAACTAAAATGGGTCAACTACTGAGTGTGGGCGGACCTATGTTCCTCATGGAATCAAGAGGCATAAACATAAACACTGTGTGTGGGGAAAAAAAATAACACATCAAAACACGAACACCATGGCCCCAAAGAAGCAGTTTATAACAAATAAAGAAAGAAAAGCAACAACAAAAATAAGAAAGAAAAAAAAAGACCACAAGGACCCCCCAAAACAGTTTATAACAAACAAAGAACAGCAAGAAAGACTTTGGGCACAACAAAGTGGAAATGACAGATGTATAACAAAGACAAAGACTTTGGGCACAACAAAGTGGAAATAATAGATGTATAACAAAGACCTGGGGCACAACAAAGTGGAAATGACAGATGTATAACAAAGACAAAGACTTTGGGCACAACAAAGTGGAATGATAGATGTATAACAAAGACCTGGGGCATGACAAAGTGGAAATGACAGATGTATAACAAAGATTCCCCATGACAGACGGGAAGGACAGGAGAGGGAAGCTGAAAACCCTGCGCATCTCTCCCTGATCCCAAAGACATATTCAAGACAGACGGGAAGAAGGACAGGAGAGGGAAGGCCAAAACCCTGCGCACCTCTCCCTGATCCCCTAAAGACACATTCAAGACAGGCAGAAAGGAAAGGGAAGGGAAAACCCTGCGCATCTCTCCCTGACCCCCCCCCCCCCCCCCCCGAGATACACCCAAAACAGACAGGAAGGACAGGAGATAAAAGGCCAAAACCCTGCACATCTCTCCCTGATCCCCAGAGACACATTCAAGACAGACGGGAAGAAGGACAGGAGAGGGAAGGTGAAAACCCTGCGCATCTCTCCCTGATCCCCAGAGACACACCCAAGACAGACAGAGAGAAGGACAGGAGAGGGAAGGTGAAAACCCTGCACACCTCTCCCTGATCCCCTAAAGACACATTCAAGACAGACGGGAAGCAGGATAGGAGAGGGAAGGTGAAAACCCTGCGCACCGCTCCCTGATCCCCTAAAGACACATCCAAGACAGACGGAAAGCAGGATAGGAGAGGGAAGGTGAAAACCCTGCGCACCGCTCCCTGATCCCCTAAAGACACATTAAAGACAGACGGGAAGCAGGATAGGAGAGGGAAGGTGAAAACCCTGCGCACCGCTCCCTGATCCCTAAAGACACATTCAAGACAGACGGGAAGCAGGATAGGAGAGGGAAGGTGAAAACCCTGCGCACGCTCCCTGATCCCCTAAAGACACACCCAAGACAGACGGAAAGAAGGACAGGAGAAGAAAGGCAAAGACCCCGCGCATCTCTTCCTGAACTCCAAAGTCAACAGAGAGGCCTGGCTACTCTACAGCACCTTGGCAAGCTCTATGACACCTGCACATGCTGCCAGCGGGGTGCACGTGCAAACCTTTTGTACAATGAACACATACCATAGTCACTGCCTTCCACGCTGATCAGTACAACACACCTGCCGTGCATTCAAACCTTTTTTGCAACCAACACAGACCATAACGTGATAAACAAGGAGAACATGGACATCATTCACAAAGTAATGTAACGCACAACCAGTTGGAGTGAACACCATCACCATTATTCCTGACCACTGACATGAGGTAAAGACGCCCTACCACCTTCCCTACATCCATTCCACTCACGCAGCTAGAGAATTCTACCCATCATTCACACATCACACCAAACTGATTCAAGCCGCCAGCAAATCCTATACATCACCCATTTTGTCTATCAGTTCAAGCAATTCTACCATCACCATTCATCACATCAAAAAAAAAAAAAATTGCTGTCATTCATACACCACACATTAAATCAATTCGCGCTGCCAGCAAATATTACCACCATTCATCCATCACATACCAGAATTATTTTACAGGAGATACAGTATTAAGACATGCCATGGACTGTCTTACTATTCAAATCAACATCATGTGCCTGCTTCCATTGTCGTTCACATATGGCCAAACACTGACCGAGATATCCTGTCAGATTTTTCCTCCGTCTCATCTTGCATCACATGAAATCGTTTCAAGAGTAAGTGTATACGAGACTATATCATCATTATGAGACCGAATGTAATTTTGGCCAAAGTACCTCCCAGACTTTTCATGATCAAAACTTTTTTTTTTTTTTTTTTTAGAAATGGACCTTATCCATATAATTACAGATTTTTTTACACTCCCCTCCATTCACACAGTACATGTGTTACACAAATACCCTACTCCCTCCATTCACACAGTACATGTGTTACACAATTACCCTACTCCCTCCATTCACACAGTACATGTGTTACACAAATACCCTACTCCCATCTCCCCCGCCCTCCATCCTGCTTTTTGCATTCAACAAATGGTACATTTCATATGCAGGAATGAAATCTTGTCACTTTGTAAACGACTATGCTGGAACAACGCCCTCTCCTCATCCCACTGTGGGGGGGGGGGGGGAAATAAATCCTCGATGCACTGAACTCAAGAACCTGGCCAAACTCAACCGCCACTGTTACCAAAAACAGAAACCTGGAGGCATCTGTGCACAGTTCCCAGCCCACACACCCGAATGGAGCGCAGGTCCGGTGCAGGGGCTCACTCAGCTATGCTGTCTGGCCGCTCCTCCCCTCTGGCGCCAGTGAACGCCAAGTTCGATAAAAGAACCTACCGCTCACTCTGCAGACTTGAACCCTTTGGTACGGGTGGAGTGGAAAGACTCACTCGTCTCTCTCAACCTTCGTCTTTGACTACCCGTGTTTGCTTCTATTCTGGACATTCTGCCCCCCCCCTTCCCCCGTTTCTCTTTAAACTTAACATTATACACACAAAAAAAGAACTGTGAGACTCCTCTGTCCATATATGACTAGAAATACATCTAGCATCATGCATAAATTTCGATGGCTGTTTGCATCTTTCTTTGGTTGCAGTATTTTCACAAGTTTATGTTGATAAGTGGATATGGTGGTCTGGAAAAAATGATAGCATCCATACATTGTTCAGAATGGATTAAATTGAATGTGAAAATTTCAACAGCACAGCACCTTTTCTTCATTAAATGCAGTGAATTTTTTAAGCGTTTCTTCGTACAAAATGACCGCTGTAGCAGAAACTAATCCACTGAAGATGAGTCAGATGTGTGATAAAATTACCAGAGTTCAACATGAATAAACTGCAGCTGTTAAAAAAAAAAAGATATCATGGTGTCTCCACAAAGAATGACAGGCACCATTCGGCAGAATTTCAACACACGTCTTCCAAAATGTTAATCAGAAAAAAAGTACATTCTGGTCATGATATTTTTATCTACCAAAAGTTAAGTCTGTGCTTGGGTGATTTTCAAAAGCTTTCATGAACTGATTCTTATTGTTCCTTGAGTTTGCTCTTGGCTACTAAACAAACGACAACACCTCACTTGGGGCTGTTTCACCTTTTTAAAAGGTAATACAGGCAGATCACCTGGTTACGTCTGCTACTCGCACAAATCCTGGTGCAAAATGCGTGACATGAAAGCTGTGTCTCACACATTCACATGGTGACAGGTTTTCACATTCCTTCCCTTCTTCTCAGATCTGTAATGAACGTACAGCAGCACACGACATGAAAGCTGTCTCTCTCACACATTCACATAGTGAGAGGTTTTCACATTCCTTCCCTTCTTCTCAGATCTGTAATGAATGTACAGCAGCACACTGCACTGAGCAAAAATACCCATGAAAAGTTGTGACACAGACTGTGCAGCTTGTGGAGTGTATCAAGTCAACAGGTCAACAACAACGCCACCAAGGTTGTCGACTGGATGGGTGATCATTCACACCAGTTCCACAAAGGTGACAAAGGGATGGAACTCTGCCAAACTCCAGGTAGGACACTGAAACGTTTGTCAACAGGTGCACCACTCTAAATGGCTGATAAAACAAAGAAATGGAAAAGTTTCTGACTAATCCGATGAACAGGATATTTCAAGTGTATGTGTACAACCTCTCTTCTTCGACTTTACCCATTTTTTCCCACCCATCTTTTTTCTGTGTTTTTCCCCCGAATAATATAAAAATAGTAAACACTGATATAACAATGTTACACCACAAGTGTACTATCATGATCATCATCAAACAAGAACAGAGGAAATACAGGACTCCACATGATGAAGTGATTCCCACGCGTCCCTGCTGTCTGTGTGGCGCCCGGCGGTGTGTCCAGCCCTACACAGAGTCCGTCACAGTGGATGAGTGACAGTCGGCCAGACACACCATGGACACCTGGACCCTCGTCTTCCCCACTCACCCACACGTCAACGTCCGCATCACGGCAAGAGTTCAGCACCTCGTGGTTTACAGACAGACGACTGAGATCAGAGACGGGTGGAGGCAGGGGAGGTCACTCCACCGACAGGTACTTCAGGGCCTTGATGCCATACTTCTTCGACAGGTCTCGCTGGAACTCTCCTTTCAGGATCTTCAGGCACCTGCAGCACACAGGACGGGTGGATCAACAGCACTGTAGGGTGGATCAACAGCTCTGTAGGGTGGTCCGGAAATGATCATCGATGAGTGATGGAAATCTCATAACTGTATGAGGAGAAACGCTAAGGGGCTCTTCTAACCCACACATATGCGTTTCTGACTGTAAAACTGAAAGGATGCACAGAAGTTTTTGTTCAGAAGTCTGCGGGATGCACTAACTTTGTTCAGAAGTCTGCGGGATGCACTAACCTTTGTTCAGAAGTCTGCGGGATGCACTAACATGGGGAGTTTGTGTTATACTCCCTGTTTGGCTAATATTACTTACCATGTCAGACCATAGCATTCAACGGCAGTTAGCAGCTCTGTCAGGCCGAATTTTTACCCGTGGCCAATGCAGTCATAAGACAGTCACGTGACGTCACCCCACTTCCGCCTCCGGAAGAAGCCGGTGTCAACTTCTTCTACCTCATTCAGCGAGGCCTGTGCGCAAGGTAACCCGAGAAACCTTTGCGCTAGAGGGGAAGGTAGGGAGGGCATTAGAGTCTGACATGGTAAGTATATTTAGCCAAACAGGGAGTATAACACAAACTCCCCATTTTGGCGTCATTTACTGTACCATGTCAGACCATAGCAGAATTTAAAGGAATCGGAGGGGGGGCAAGCGCCCTAGTGGTTCTCGGGGTTGGCCGTTATGGCTGCATTGGCCGCCACAAAGGAGATCCCTTTAAAAACCGTCAGCTCTGGTTCATGCGGATATCCCTCAAGTAGAAGTTAATGAAGGGATTTTCCGAACGCCAGTAGGCTGCCTCCAGGAGATGGCGCACGGGGACAGAGCACTGGAGCGCCGTGGAAGTGGCCAGTGCTCTGACCTCGTGGGCCCTGGGTGATTGGGCGGGGAGATCCTTGTGCGCCTGAGCGTAGGCAGATCTCACCGTCTAGGAGAGCCACCTAGAGATAGATCCCGCCGAGATGTCTCTAGTATTGTTGGGGTTGAGAGAGATAAGGAGTCGCCTCTGGGAGGTGCGCCTGGGGCGAGTGCACTCCCAGTAGCATCTGAGACACCCAGCAGGGCAAAGGTTAATGTGTCCAGATTTCTCTCCCTTTCCCAAGATATCCGTCAGGGAGCGGATGACGAGGGAGGGAGAGGGGGTGCCCGGTTCCTGATTTTTAGCTAAGAACTCTGGAAGGAACTTGAGGAAACAGAGGCGTCCCTGTGGAAGGCGATATCTCTGGGATCACCGCTGAGGGCGTGGATCTCACTTCGTCTTCTGGCCGAGGCCAGGGCAAGGAGAAAGGTGGTCTTAAAAGAGAGAAGGTCAAAGGGAATAGATGTAATGGGTTCAAAAGGGGGCTTTCTGAGGGCGTCGAGGACGATGAAAAGGTCCCAAAGAGGGATGCGCCTAGGGGACTGGGCTTCCCGTAGAGCAACTCTTCTAGAGACCTCTCTGAGCAGGAAGTCATTGTCAAAAGACGGGTCGCCCAGTAGGCGAATGGTGGTACAGATAGCCGATCTGTTTGCCCCGAATGGAGCTAGCTGACAGCTTAAGTGAGGAAGATAGGTTGGAGAGGAAATTGCCTATCTGGATGTTGGAGGGGGAGTCCTGGGGAACCGAGTTATCTGAGCACCAGGCTACCCATTTCTCCCACCGGTAATTGTAGAGGGACTCGGTGCGGCTCTGCGAGATGCCGAGGCTAAGTCCCTCAATCCCTGAGAGGCCCTGCCCGGCTAGTGTGTCTAGGATGGACTGGGGCCTGTCCCCGTGGGGAGTGGATGAAGATGTTCGCATTTGGGCTGGCATAGCAGCCACGCGTGTAGGCGAAGCATCTTGGGATTGGAGTGAGGAAGACCCCAACGGGGTTGTCTCAACATGTCCCACCGAGGGCATAGCCGTAGAGGTGGAACGTGAGTGAGGGACTTGAGGTCTGGGAACCAAGACTGGGTCGGCCACCACGGGCTTATGAGGATCCGCCTGGGTTTCTCCAGCCTCGCTTTCCCGATCACCTTGTGTAGGATAGGAAAGGGGGAAAAACGAACCAGTAGGCCGCCCAGGGGGGCAGACAGGAAGGACAGAGAGGAAGTGAAAACCCTGCTCATCGCTCCTGACTCCCTAAAGACCACTACCCCACAAGACAGACGGGCAGGACAGGAGAGGGAAGGTGAAAACCCTGCGCATCGCTACCTGACCCCCTCAAAGACACGCCCAAACAGACTGGAAGGCAGGCAGGGAAGGTGGAAAACCCTGCGCATCGCTCCTGACCCCCTAAAGACACCTCAAGACAGACAGAGAGAAGGACAGGAGAGGTAAGGAGAAAACCCTGCGCACGCTCCCTGAACCCTAAAGACACGCCCAAGACAGAACGAAAGAAAGAGAGGAGAAGAAGAGGCAAAGACACCCGCGCACGCTCTTCCAGATCCCCAAAGTCAACAGAGAGCCTGCTACTTCTACAGCACCTTGGCAAGCCTATGACACCTGCACATGCTTGCCAGTCGGTGTGCAGTGCAAACCTTTGTACAATGAACACAAAACCATAGTCACTGCCTTCCACGCTGATCAGTACAACACACCTGCATGCGTCCCAAACCGTTTGGCAACCAACACAGACCATAACGTATAAATAAAAAAAAGAGAACATGGACATCATTCACAAAGTAATGTAATGCACACCATTGAGTGAACCACCATCACCATTATACCCTTACCACTGACATGAGGTAAAGACGCCCTTACCACCTCCCCACATCCATGTCCACTCACGCAGCTGGAGACTTCACCCAATCATTCACACATCACACTGATTCAAGCCGCCCAGCAAACCTTCACAACACCCATTTTGTCTATCAGTTCAAGCAAATCTACCGTCAGCGTTCATCACATCAAAAAAAAAAAAAAAAAAGCTGTCAATCATACACCACACATTAATTCAATTCGCCTGCCAGCAAATATTACCACCATTCATCATCCCATACCAAATTATTTTACAGGAGATACAGTAAGATACAGTATTAACCTTTCGCCAGAAACACACATAAAACCTTTGCATAACGACGATGTGGGTCCTCCCACGACCCATACATTTCATAGAAGCCTCAAGGTCTCTATTCTCCAACCGAAGAAGCCGGGACCTCCACGACCCATTACTTTTTGATAGAGGACCATCAAGGGTCTATTCCTCAGCCGACGATGTGGGGTCTTCACGACCCACAATTCTCTAATATCATAGCCACTTAACATGCTGTTTTTTCTTTCGAGAAAAAATGGCGACTGAGGCAGAGACGACCCTATAAGAGTTGTTCACCAGTTTGTGGTAAGTAGCCTTATGTTTTGTCTTGTCTCCAGGGTATTTTAACCACAGTTTTGGGGTTAGTTTGCTAAACTCGCATGTTTCATTTGTGATACGAGACTTGGGATTTACATTGTTAGTAGGCCTAGTACTGTACTCTGAAGGGTCGTTTGCATGAACAAGTCTAACACCGTATCAGCAACAAAGTGAAAACCCGAAATAGGCAGAGAAGTCAAAGTGCACAGACGAACACGCAAAAAGCGTACCACCAGACACAGACATGAAACACTCAATCGACCAAGGCATAATGGAGTGCGATGCAGTAATCATGCCATGTAAGTGCACTTCTGAGCGTGAGTGTGTGTGTGGTGTGTAGTGTTGTGTGTGTAGAAGAGAGAGATAGAGAGAGAGCCGGGAGGGGTGGGAGGACAAGATAGGAGGGAAAGTAACACCCAGACAGACAGAACAGACATCACATAATACAGATGGACAGAGCTAGAGAAAGGCTTTGGTTCCAAATGTACGTGTGTGGCTAGTGATGAATAAAAGTTCCACCAAAATTCTGTAAAACATTTTTTCATCATCTAAGTGCATAAATTATCACTGGACTGTATCGGCTGACACCTTTGTTCAAGACTGGAGATGCCACCCAAGCTGAGGCACTTGCTGTTCCAGTAGGTACCTGTCCGCAATGACGACTACCGGGCCTCTTTAGGGGAGCCAGATGGTAGTTGTCTACTCACTCATCCCTCCCATTATCACTCTCACAAATGTTGACTTTGAACATGTTTTTCCATACAAAGACTACATGTTGTCAGGTTCAGGTACATAATAAACCATTCCGCCATGTTTCCATCTGTCACAGATCCAAACACAAAAAGAAAACAAGAATGTATGCAAGTTTAGAAAACAACATTCCACTTTTTTATTCAGTACACTAATTTTCACAAAGTTAAAAAAAAAAAGAAAAGTTTAATCAACACTTCACAGATGACAACCAACCGATATTTAGTGGTGATCATTGATGAAATACTATACAAAGACACACATAAAAAACATATTGCATAAATGAATTTTTTAATTCTCCACCTGTTAAAGTTTCTTTGAATCTTAGCAGTCATGTGGCCGATACATAGATTTGTAACAGACTGGAGAGTGACCATGACACATATATTTTTACCCAATGTTTCCGCGGTCGACGACAAGCTCCCAACAAAGGGGGAGCGCACATCTGTTATACCCAGAGGAGTTCAGGATGCGGTGCGCCAGCCTTGGCGACCCCCCTGATGCCGTGCCATACGACGGGCAGTACGACCGACAAGAAATACAGACTAACCATGTTTGTTATATCTGGGGTGTTCCCAATGAACACACACACACAATGAGAAGGTTTACTAATCAGTGTCATGACTGCAAACCCATAAAGTAATTATATTTTGCTTTAGCTGAAAAAGTATAAAGGACCAAATCAAGAAATAATGACAATCATTGCTATGTTGACCACATCGTCGAAGTACAAAACACAAACAAAAGCAACCTAACAGCACTAATTCAGAATGATACACCTCCAAATCAAGCTATGTGTTGTATCTGCTATATTGCTTTGATTAAGCCTGACCAAAACTACATTAAAAAGAGACACATACCCATAAAATAGTGACATACATTGCGATGTAGCTTTGAATTTACTGTACAAAAGAAGTATAAAGGACAACAAATCAAGAAAAATATGACATTCCTCACTATATTGACCAACATCAAGTAAAAAAACCACAAAAAAGACAACCTATACAGCACTAAATTCAGAATTATACAACTCCAAACAAGCTATAGAACGTATTACAAGATCCAACAAAACAACCGTTAGATTCTGTACAGGGTATCCCACGTCACTATGGAGGACAGGCCAATGCCACTACCGCCCGCCCCCAAGAGCTGCAAGAATTGAGCTTAATAAAGTTGGAATGAAAAATAAAATTCTTATCCCCCTTTGGAAAACATGTTTTCTGTTGTCTGATTTGCTTTTAGAATGATCACATGCACTTCCATACTTGCTTGCAACACCCTTACAATACCTCCGCGTACTCACCACTATTTGCACTACACAATACACAAGCCTGGGATATCACTGGTAAAAAATTTTCAGGGCCCCTTCAGTTTGAGTTTGGCTGCCTAGTCTGATTTGACTGATTTGATGCAGGATGGACACACCTTTGTGTGTGTGTTCAGTGCAAAATGAACTCGCGCACTTGCGTGCATCTTATGCTGGGTATTTTCTGTCACGTTTCCCAGCTGCCAGAAGAGACAGCGTTGCGTTTGAGAGCGCTCACTGATGAGCTGCTCCAACCTGGGACAGAGCCGCTTTTGCCCAACCCTGAAGCGTTCTGTTTCCTTGCGACCCATCCTTGTATCTTCGGGTGAGCAAGGTTGGGCCTCAAAGTTGTGGATGGCCTTCTGCACTGTTTCATGCAGACTCTTGGCAATGGTGACAGTTGCCAAACGCGTTTCACGAGGAAAGGAAAGTTCCTCACTGATGGCCCTAATGAATGGAGCAACGCTCATCATCTTTGAGAGCTTGTGCTCTGGGAAACGCAGCATCCAGATGAAACACGAGCTGCAATGTGGCCCAGGTCAAGGACGTTACAAAACATGATCATTGGCCACCTTTGCGTTCTGCCTTGGTGGTGAAGGCATTGCCATTTTGTCCAGACGAATCCACACTCCTTTGGTGTCATTGAAGAAGAGAACCATCTCTGGTTTTCTTTTTTGTGTTTGGCTGGCGTTGACTCAACAACACCAGTGTCGTGCATTGTGCAGAACACACAACCTGCTTGTTCATTTTGCTTTGTATTGTACAAATGTATGGTCCTTTTGTACATGAGAACCGACAATCATGACAGCAACCATGCTTTACTCTTGAATGAGTTTGGCAAGACCGCTGTTCAGCCTGACAGTGCCTGACAGTGGTCAAGCCATTTCTCAAAAGGTCTCCGTGAGGACAGTGGTCTGTAAAGAAAATGTCAAATGTGACCATTTCGCCCACTATTGAAGAAAGGCGAGACCATCCATTGGCAACAATGCGCCCAGATTGAACTGCTCTTTGTTTAACCAGTCCGCTCTCTCCGCCAAATAAGTGATGCCCTTCAATGGGAAGTTTGAATTCTAACATCAGCCACCCAGAAATACTTTGATGCTAAGCCATATATAACCGGTTTGATGGCAGTTCATGCCGAAACTGCAGCGTCCCCTGAAGGGCACAAGCTGCTCGTCCACAGTCCCAGAAAGCATCCATGGACATAATGCTGGGACAAGTTCATCAATGAATTCGTCCCAAATGTCGCGGGAAGGTGGCAAAATGCTCTCTGCCTCTGGCAGTTTCTAGTATTTTTATCATCGAATCGCAAATGTGTCAAGAGGAGCTGAAAAAACGACTCCTACTCTCATGCACCACTGATCAAGGTGGAAACCAATACACCGGTCCCACATGTATCAGTGTTCAACTAAACTTTGTCTCCTGGTACCTCAGAAAAAGAGCAAACCAATGTGAGACCTTACTTTCAAAACCCTGACCATGTCTTCCACTTCTTCAAGATTGGGACCTGAAATTTTGATAAACTGACAATGTCACTAATCATTTTGTCAGTTTAACAAAAAAGTCTGTAAGCATTCACGTGACTGTAGCATGCTGACAACCAACTGCCTGATTGCCAAAGCCCGAAAACCTTTTTGAAGGGTCCTGTCGGTTGTGTTTGGATTCCCTGTTCCATTTGTCCCTCCTTGGCAGTCCTCACCCGTGAATGTTGTGGCAGTCTGTCATCTCCGGCCACTCTCCTCTCTTCCCTCCGACATATCTGATTCCTCACTGGTGGTGTCACTGTCTGCTGGTGGCAGGCGGCTCCTCTTCACATCGTCCACATCGTCTCCACTACAAGGCCCTCTTCTGTGTCCGAGGCTTGCAGCTGCATCCACAGTTTGGCGCTTGAAACAAACAAATCCAAAATTAAAATGCAACAGATGAAAAGAAAATATAATTGTGCTCAAGAAACTATACACAAATTCCCGACTCTCTCTCTCTCTCTCCCTCTCTCTCTCACTCTCCACTCTTCTCTCTCCCTATCTCGCCATTCTCACTTTCTCTCTCCTCTCTCTCTCTCTCTCTCTCTCTCACTCACAACACACACACACAACACACAACCACACACACACACACCACACACACACACACCTCGCCGTACATACATGCATTTACATGCACACACAAACACAAGGCAAAAATATACAAATAAAACCAGTGCAAATAAACCAGATTGCCCCTGCATAGTATAAGAACAGGGCCCAATTACACCACATAAACGAGAGAGAGAGAGAGATGTGAGTTGTGTTTATTTTTATGCCTATGTGAGTGCGGTAGGGGAGGAGGATGGAGTGTGAGATAGGTGAAATGGATTCAATAACTTACCACACAAAAACCCTCGTCCACACAAAGAGTCACCACCTGCTGCTACTGTCCAATGCTCAAATATGTTTTGGTCTCTCCATGCTCACACTGCAACCAAAGACAAAGGCCATAAATTCATGAACAGATTGACGGTGACAAAAACATGTGTGGGAATGAGAGAATGAAAATCAGACGTCCAAGAAGTCATGGGATAGTTCTCCATTTAATATCCAACGACACGTGATTATCGTTTTAAGAATCATGCCTCCAAGTATGAACGAGCAAACTCAAATAAGAACTAATTTTATATTGCTTTCACCGGTTAACAAGGTAAAAACATGACAACAACATCACCGTACATCATTACAGCCAACACCACAGTGTGTGAAAACAACATCACCGTACATCCTTACAGGCCAACACCACTGTGTTGAAAACAACAACACCGGTACATCATTACAGGCCTACACCACTGTGTGTGAAAACCAACATCTCCGTACATCTTTACAGGCCTACACGACAGTGTGTGAAAACAAAGGTCTGAAAATAAAAAACAGAGTAAAAAAAAAACAACAACAACACCTCACCACTGCTCACCATTCTTGCAATTGAACGGATATTTGCCGCACTTTTGAAGTAAGAATGATGAATAGAAACATGCCGCCGTTGAGATGTAGTGATGCGATTGTCCACTGTGGCACAAGCACACGACAGAATCTACAGAATATCAAACCAAAAACAAAGTGACTGTTCTAGGTAAATTTCAAAAAACCGAAACAAAAGGTGACTGTTTCTCAAGAAATTCAAACCGAAACAACCTGATTCGCTTTGGCCTTAGTTCTCTTAGTGCCGAGTATTTTCTATACTAATCACTAAAACATAACATTAATACTTGTATAATGTAGTCTTCCTGTATGAGCAGTTTTTCATACATCACAACAAAAATGTTTATCAGAGCATGCTGCCCTATGATGTTATTTTTACCAATAGGTTTTGTATACCTGATCGCTGGAACAACACTCCGCCACTACTTTGAAAAAGAAAGGGTCGTGGGATACCGTATACGGAGAAGAAAAATCATCTTCTTCTCTCTTTGAACATCATTGGGGTCCTGCACGACCCCGCGCCGTCGGTTGAGGAATAGTCACGTAGCACTCTTTTAAATGTATGGGTCCATCTCCACGACCCTTGTCGTCCGTGAGTGTTTTATAATGAATTAACACCTTAAATAACACATTACGCTTTCCTACATAGATTAACTTTATATGTTGCCCCCCCCTTCATGTGTACATGTGCAAAACCAGTGACAACAATTACATAAAGTTTCATTGATTTATGTTCGTAGTTTAGGAGATATCGTTGATTTAGTGTGTCTCTGGGTCCCTGGGAGGACCACGGTCAAAGGTAAAGTTTACTACATGC
The DNA here is from genome assembly GCA_018398815.1 of Conus ventricosus. NCBI lineage: Eukaryota > Metazoa > Mollusca > Gastropoda > Neogastropoda > Conidae > Conus > Conus ventricosus. Next base: position 75,376,139 of record CM031614.1, read on the forward strand.
CATGTACAGTCTTATTCTTCAAATCAACCTCATGTTGCCTGCTTTCCATTGACGGTACCCCATATGGCCAAACAAGATCGGATATACTCCTGTCAGATTTTTCCTCCATCTCGTCTTGCATCACATGAAATCGTTTCAAGAGTAAGTGTATACGAGACCATATCATCATTAATGAACCCGAATGGTCATTTAGGCAAAAGAACCTACCCAGTACTTTTCATTATCAAAACATTTAACTTTTTTTTTTTTTCTAGAAAATGGAGACCATATCCATAATAATTACAGATTTTTACCCTCACCACCATATCACACAGTACATGAGATACACAAATACCCTACGATCCCATCATCCCCCGCCCTCCCACCCGCTTTTTTTCATTCCAACAAATGGTACATTTTCACATGGCAAGGAATGATAACTTGTCACTTTGTAAACCACAAACCTGCTGGAAACAACGCCCTCTCCACATCCACAGTCAGGGTGGGGGGGGGGAATAAATCCTCGATGCACTGAACTCAAAGAACCTGCAACTCAACTGACACTGTTAACAAAAACAGAAACCTGGAGGCATCTGTGCACAGTTTCCCAGCCCCACCACCCCGAATGGAGCGCAGTCCGGTGCAGGGCTCACTCAGCTATGCTGTCTGGCCGCTCCTCCCATCTGGCGCCAGTGAACGCCAAGTTCGATAAAAGAACCTACCGCCACTCTGCAGACTTGAACCCCTTTGGTACGGTGGAGTGGAAAGACTCCTCGTCTCTCTCAACCTTCGTCTTTGACTACCCCGTGTTTGCTTCTATTCTGGACATTCTGCCCCCCCCCCCCCCCCCCCCCCCGTTTCTCTTTAACTTAACATTATACACACAAAAAAAGAACTGTGAGACTCCTCTGTCCATAATACGACTAGAAATACATCTAGCATCATGCATAAATTTCGATGGCTGTTTGCATCTTTCTTTGGTTGCAGTATTTTCACAAGTTTATGTTGATAAGTGGATATGGTGGTCTGGAAAAAATGATAGCATCCATACATTGTTCAGAATGGATTAAATTGAATGTGAAAATTTCAACAGCACAGCACCTTTTCTTCATTAAATGCAGTGAATTTTTTAAGCGTTTCTTCGTACAAAATGACCGCTGTAGCAAACTAATCCACTGAAGATGAGTCAGATGTGTGATAAAATTACCAGAGTTCAACATGAATAAACTGCAGCTGTTAAAAAAAAAGATATCATGGTGTCTCCACAAAGAATGACAGGCACCATTCGGCAGAATTTCAAACACACGTCTTCCAAAATGTTAATCAGAAAAAAAGTACATTTTGGTCATGATATTTTATCTACCAAAAGTTAAGTCTGTGCTTGGTGTATTTTCAAAAAGCTTTCATGAACTGGTTCTTATTGTTCCTTCAGTTTGCTCTTGGCTACTAAACAAACAGACAACACCTCACTTGGGGCTGTTTCACCTTTTTAAAAGGTAATACAGGCAGATCACCTGGTTACGTCTGCTACTCACAACAAATCCTGTGCAAAATGGGGACAGAAAGCTGTGTCTCACACATTCACATGGTGACAGGTTTTCACATTCCTTCCCTTCTTCTCAGATCTGTAATGAACGTACAGCACACACTGCACTGAGCAAAAATACCCGTGAAAAGTTGTGACACAGACTGTGCACTTGTGGAGTGTATCAAGTCAACAGGTCAACAACAACGCCACCAAGGTTGTCGACTGGGTGGTGATCATTCACACCAGTTCCACAAAGGTACAAAGGATGGAACTCTGGCCAAACTCCAGTAGACACTGAAACGTTTGTCAACAGGGGCACCACTCTAAACGGCTGATAAAACAAAAAAGGAAAAGTTTCTGACTAATCCGATCAACAGGATATTCAAGTGTATGTGTACAACCTCTCTTCTTCGACTTAACCCATTTTTCCCACCCGTCTTTTTTCTGTGTCCCCCCCCCCCCCCCCCCCCCCCCCCCCGAATAATATAAAAATAGTAAACACTGATATAACAATGTTACACAAGTGTACTATCATGACATCATCAAACAAGAACAGAGAAACACGGACTCCAGCATGATGAAGTGATTCCCATGCGTCCCTGCTGTCTGTGTGTGCCCGGCGGTGTGTCCAGCCCTACACAGAGTCCGTCACAGTGGATGAGCGACAGTCGCCAGAAAACACCATGGACACCTGGACCCTCGTCTTCCCCACTCACCCACATGTCAACGTCCACATCATGGCAAGAGTTTCAGCACCTCGTGGTTTACAGACAGACGACCGAGATCAGAGACGGTGGAGGCAGAGAGGTCACTCCACCGACAGGTACTTCAGGCCTTGATGCCATACTTCTTCGACAGGTCTCTCTGGAACTCTCCTTTCAGATCTTCAGGCACCTGCAGCACACAGGACGGGTGGATCAACAGCTCTGTAGGGTGGTCCGGAAATGATCATCAATGAGTGATGGAAATCTCATAACTGTATGAGGAGAAACACTAAGGGGCTCTTCTAACCCACACATATGCGTTTCTGACTCTAAAACTGAAAGGATGCACAAACGTTTTTGTTCAGAAGTCTGTGGGATGCACTAACCTTTGTTCAGAAGTCTGTGGATGCACTAACCTTTGTTCAGAAGTCTGCGGATGCACTAACCTTTGTTCAGAAGTCTGCGGGATGCACTAACCTTTGTTCAGAAGTCTGCGGGTGCACTAACCTTTGTTCAGAAGTCTGTGGGATGCACTAACCTTTGTTCAGAAGTCTGCGGGATGCACTAACCTTTGTTCAGAAGTCTGCGGGATGCACTAACCTTTGTTCAGAAGTCTGCGGGATGCACTAACCTTTGTTCAGAAGTCTGCGGATGCACTAACCTTTGTTCAGAAGTCTGCGGGATGCACTAACCTTTGTTCAGAAGTCTGCAGGATGCACTAACCTTTGTTCAGAAGTCTGCGGGATGCACTAACCTTTGTTCAGAAGTCTGCGGGATGCACTAACCTTTGTTCAGAAGTCTGCGGATGCACTAACCTTTGTTCAGAAGTCTGCGGGATGCACTAACCTATGTAACTGCTGTTGATCAAAATGTGAACGAGTTCAGCTGACTAGTTTTGGCTTTACATGAAAGTGTTGTCTGAAAGTTCAGATCTGTTTGCAACTGTATTTCCCTACACAGGAAGGGAAAATGTCATAAAGCCTGCAATCTTTGGTATCCCCAGCAGACTTCTTTCACATTTTCAGACACTTTACACGCTGTGCAAACCAACCCTTGTTTTCTGACAGATATTCTTCAGGTGGGAGCCTCTGAGAATTTTTGAAGGGTTCTCTAAAATCCTCCAACAGTCTTCACGACAGCTTGCAATTTTTTTTAAGGGTTCTCTAAAATCCTCCAAGAGTCTTCATGACAACTTGCGATTTTTTTAAGGGTACTCTAAAATCCTCCCAGAGTCCTCATGACAACTTGCCATTTTTTTAAGGGTTCTCTAAAATCCTCCCAGAGTCTTCATGACAACTTGCCATTTTTTTAAGGGTTCTATAAAATCCTCCCAAAGTCTTCACGACAACTTGCGATCCATCCCAAAGAAACATGGGTCTTGACTGTATCAGCATGTACCACAAGGCAAGTGCTGTCTACAAACCACATTACATGAAACACACAAGTGTGACCATTTCCTGCGAAGTATGAGATACAAATTTTGTTTTTAAAAATCCTCAGTGATCTCAGCTCTTGAAGTGATGTTTTTGTTACCTTTACACATATGTAAGTCTCAACCTTTATATATATATATATATATATATATATATATTGTTCAGCAATATATATATAAAAATTAGAGTCAAAAGACCACTCAGAAGTCTAAAAATGCTGAACCAAATAGCGACATAACAGTTTAAAATAGGATTTAAAAATGGATTAAAAACCACCCTACAAATTTGTTTCGAGCAAGTGCTCTCCTCAGGGTATGTACAATATATATATATATATATATATATATATATATACACACTCCCCCCACCTCCTTCTTTTCCGCCCTCCTCCCCCCCACCCCCTTCACCTCCAACATACAGGACCAGCTGTCTGGTTGTTGTGTGTTGATTTTAGGACTGTTGCCATGAGCTGTAAAGAAGGAAGAGAAAGCAGCAGACACCTACTTTCTGTAGTTGGAGCTGGATCTGAACTTGGCGATGTCGAAGCTGGGGGCGTGAGGCATGTGGATGATGAAGGCATTGGGCAGCACCATGAACTCGTAGCTGGACATCATCAACAACAACAACAAGAGAAATGATTAAATGGTAGGTATGATTACAAATGTTTGCAGTTGAAGGGTATGCATACACATAGCTAATTGTCATTTAAATATAGCACTTGCACACACACACACGTATACACACACACACACACACACACACAAACACTCACATGCACAGGGCCATACATACAGACACAGGCACAGACATGCATGTACATACACAGACAGACAGACATACCCACAGACACACACATGTGAACACACACAGGCACACACACTCAGACACACACACAAACACACACACACACAGAGGGACACACATATACACATGCACTGGGCCGCACACACAGACACAAAGACAAGCATGTACATATGTACACACAGAGACAGACATACAGACACACCCACAGACACACAACCACACACAGAGACACACATACAGAAACACACACACACACACACATACACAAACACACACACTCATTCCTCCCCACACCTACACCCACAAACACACACACTCATCCCACCTCTCCACACACACATACCTACCCCCCCCCCCCCCCCCACACACACACACACACACACAACCCCCCTCCCCCTCACACACACACTGCACACACCCGCACACTTCACACACACCCAAACATTACACACATGCCCCCCCCCCCCCACCCCCCACACACACACGCACACACACAGTGACCCCCTGACCCCTGAGCGTCCAGCTCCATGATGTGTGACACTTTGTTCCAGCCGAAGCCCATGAAGCGCTGGTCAAAGAGGGGGATGTCGCGGTGCACCACCACGTAGGGCTCAAAGTCATGCTCCCACGCCACCTGCCACAGCCACCGACGCACGTCTCATCCACCGCTCGCACCCTCACACCTCAAGACACTTCCAGTGTGTGTGTGTGGTTAGCAGTGCCCAGTAAACATCACATGATCTCATTTTCATCAAGGTTGCGTACATACATTTTTTAAATTTATTTTTTGTTATTTCGTTTTTCTTTTTATTTGACTGAAGTTATACTGATCTGTATATTTTATCCTTGCATTCACAAGTAAAGTTGGTGTGTGAATGTACACTTAACAACTTGTGTCAGTTATTAGCTTTTATTTTTTTTTATTTTTATTATTTCTTTTTTTTCAAAGGCAAACACTTTTATTCACATGTTAAGAAAATTACAAATGGAAAACATGAAAAGAGAACAGTATTAAAAACAACAAAATGGACCATAGATCTTATCTTACATAAACAAATTACAAAGCAGCAGTAAGTTTTCAAAATGAACAAAAATCCTATTTAACCTTTACATATTACAAAACAAGCACAACATTATGTCTACACTGTCAGTGTCGCTCATTAACCTTATCAGTTTTGAAGCGTTGTCCTTTTCTTCTAAAATTTTTTAAAAAAACATTTTCATTAAGGCTCCATATGTTCATTTTCATCAAGGCTACATGTATTAATTTTCACCAAGGCTACATATGTGCATTTCCATCAAGGCTTCATACATTCATTTTCAGGAAGGCTACACACACACATTTTCATCAAAGCTATATACGTTCATTTTCATCAAGGCTACATACATTTTCAGTAACGCTACATAAATGTATTTTCATCAAGTTTACATACACAGGCACAAACCACAGCACAAAGTAATATGTATCTAACACACGATACACAATAGACAAGTACACTTTTGACAAATACGTCTTCTTCAGATGTAACAAACAACAGACACAAAGCACGCACAAAACAATACTCCCCAGATGGCAGCCAGCATAAGGATACTTTGCTGCTTGTTCAGCATTTATCTGCAGTTTGCCTTGCTGTCTGTTTCAGTCTCACCTTTGTCCACTTGGAGCAAGTGTACAAGTGTCTGTTTATCATGCCAGGGAGCATATATGTATGCAAGTGTGTGTTTGCTTACATGTGTGCACATGCGTTTGTCTGCATCTGTGTGCCATGCATGTAAACACATGGAAGAGTTTGTCATAAAATGTCATGTGTGTTTCTACATGTGAGCATATGCATAAAATGTGTGTGTGTGTGTGTGTGTGTGTGTGTGTGTGTGTGTGTGTGTAAAAGGTAGCCAGTGAGGCGATCATGTAATCCACGTCTCCATAAAATGGGGCGATTTGAAAAATGGGGCGAAATTTTGTCGCCAACTTTTTTTACATGTTGAATGGTGTTCAAGAATGCAGTATTGAGGTGCTGCATTCAATGTCTCACTCACCTCAGTTTTGCCAACATCGTCCAAATTCACACACACACACACACATTTACACTCCATCGCCCCATTCTGTTCAGATGCCACTTCCGGTATCATCTAACTGTTTGCCTTTTACAAAGTTGTGATGCCCTGACCACCTCACTGTTTGCCTTTTACAAACTCATACTGACTTGGGGGTGGACACACTCCATAGTATGGCTCAGAGAGCCACCCGAAGTGCCGCCTCAATAGTTGCGAAATTTCGCCCCATTTTGACATCACCCCACTTGTGCCATTTTAAAGGCATGTGTGTGTGTGTGTGTGTGTGGGGGGGGGGGGGGGGGGGGGGTGTCTGTGTGTGTGTGTGTGTGTGTGTGTGTGTGTGTGTGTGTGTGTGTGTGTGTGTGTGTGCACCAAGTCATGTGTATAATGGACAGAGCAGCAATGCAGTGACTCACCGGGTAAGGTGTGGTTGCCGTTCCCCACTTGACGAAGTTTGTAGGGGCGTGTCCTCTTGGCCACACATGGTACCTGTCACATGGCGACATCTCTATGAACTGACCGCTCAGTCAAAGGGGGCCAATTCTTACAGCCATTCTCAGCTCTATGGTACCTGTCACATGGTGACATCACTATGAACTGACCACTCCAGTGTTGATTCTAGACTTTTACAAAAGGGGGTCCAAGGACCCCTTCAGATGAAAAAAGAGGTCCCATGGACACTTCATGTTAACAAAATGGGGTCCAAGAAGACAAACTGATTTCTCTACTGCAAGTCAACAAACAAGCCAAACAATACAGCAGAGACAGACAGAATATTCACAAGTTACATGTCTTACCTTTGACATCAGACACCCCATCCACATTTTGCCAAATCCAGCTGAACCACACACACTGATGGAGGATGAAGATTTTTCTTTGTAAAGTTCTATCAATAGTCATGATTGTTGATGTACAATTAATATTTAGTGTCTTTCCACTGCTACAAGAACACAAGCCTAACAGTAATAAAATTTATCATTTTCACTTATTAAAACTACTTCTGCTGACTCAAAAGTTTCTACAGCACTGATGAATGTTTATGGAGTCTTAGTATTTAGCAGTCTACCAACACTGAACAGCCATGATTGTTATTGTACTATAGTTAATCAGTGGCCTTGTTTGCTCAAGAACACAAGCCTAACAGTAACACTAAGAAAATATACAAGCTGGTGGTCTGATGTGTCCGCATGGCGCTCAATTGCATTCACACGATAATTGCTGCACCCAGACTCTTGCTTGGTAAACGCATTCTTCTTCTTGTGTTTGGTGCAAATCTTACACCTCATGCCGTCATCTCCATTTTGCAACCACGGCCATTTTGTAAGCCAGCTTTCTTGAAATTTTCTTTCTTTGGTGCGAGTATCACAACTACTAGTGGTAGCGCTTGCTTTTTCTTTGATTTCGTCACTCGACTGATCGGTCACGGCGCTGGCGTCGGCAATCTCAAGATCGGCGGCAGTGGATGTTGATCCTGAATCCTCGGGAACTGCAGACGTATTCACAACGGTTCTTTCAACAGATACTGATTCTTCTGCAGCCTCTGATAAAAATGGAGCTTTTGATGCCTTGAAGGCAAAATCGAAGAGGGTGGCCTTTCGCTTCATGGCGACCATTGACATTTCCATCACACTATTCGCGCGCCCGGATGCATTGAAGAAAATCGTTTCCGGTTTAGTGGCTATACGCAAAGCAGCAATGCAATTTTGTATTGACGCATTGGTGGTTAAATAACGCGTCCTATTCGTTTTTCTTGCGTCACAGGGGACGCATAGGCTCTCTTTTTAAGCGTCTTTACCGAAAATTCAGCGCGATTTCGGCCAGGACGCGCTCTAGAATCAACACTGCCACTCAGTCAAAGGGGGCCGATTCTTACAGCCATTATCAGCTCTATGGTACCTGACACATGGCGACATCACTATGAACTGACCGCTCGGTCAAAGGGGGCCGATTCTTACAGCCATTCTCAGCTCTATGGTACCTGTCACATGGCGACATCTCTATGAACTGACCGCTCGGTCAAAGGGGGCCGATTCTTGCAGCCATTCTCAGCTCTATGGTACCTGTCACATGGTGACATCTCTATGAACTGACCGCTCGGTCAAAGGGGGCCGATTCTTACAGCCATTCTCACCTCTATGGTACCTGTCACATGGCGACATCTCTATGAACTGACCGCTCGGTCAAAGGGGGCCGATTCTTACAGCCATTCTCAGCTCTATGGTACCTGTCACATGGTGACATCTCTATGAACTGACTGCTCGGTCAAAGGGGGACGATTCTTACAGCCATTCTCAGCTCTATGGTACCTGTCACATGGTGACATCTCTATGAACTGACTGCTCGGTCAAAGGGGGCCGATTCTTACAGCCTTCTCACCTCTATGGTACCTGTCACATGGTGACATCTCTATGAACTGACCGCTCGGTCAAAGGGGGCCCGATTCTTACAGCCATTATCAGCTCTATGGTACCTGTCACATGGCGACATCTCTATGAACTGACTGCTCGGTCAAAGGGGGCCGATTCTTACAGCCATTCTCACCTCTATGGTACCTGTCACATGGTGACATCTCTATGAACTGACCGCTCGGTCAAAGGGGGCCCGATTCTTACAGCCATTATCAGCTCTATGGTACCTGTCACATGGCGACATCTCTATGAACTGACTGCTCGGTCAAAGGGGGCCGATTCTTACAGCCATTCTCACCTGTATGTCATTTTCCTCCAACTCCTGACAGATTCTTATCACACGCGTACACACAGGCACTAACACATGTGTACACACATACACAGGCACTAACACACGCGTACACACATACACAGGCACGAACACATGCGTACACACAGGCACTAACACATGTGTACACACAGGCACTAACACATGTGTACACACAGGCACTAACACATGTGTACACATGTCATACGGATGGTCAAGGGTAGGTTTTAATACCCCACAAGTTCCAGTTCTTCACTCTCTCAAAGGGACAGACATCCATGAGTGACACTGCTGCAACTCATTCACTCACAATGACATTCAGACGACAAGGAGTTCAACGAGGCTCCAAATCATCACTTCTCTATACTCCCACCCCCTTCTGATTGTCCTCATCCACATAACATGGTCAGCGTTATTAGTTCCAAATAATACCTTAGGTAGAAGACAAACAAGAAGACCCACTAACATCGTCAGCATTATTAGTTCCAAATAATACCTCAGGTAGAAGACAAACAAGGTGACCCACTAACATGGTCAGCATTATTAGTTCCAAATAATACCTTAGGTAAGACAAACAAGGTGACCCACTAACATGGTCAGCATTATTAGTTCCAAATAATACCTTAGGTAAGACAAACAAGGTGACCCACTAACATGGTCAGCATTATTAGTTCCAAATAATACCTTAGGTAGAAGACAAACAAGGTGACCCACTAACATCGTCAGCGTTATTAGTTCCAAATAATACCTTAGGTAGAAACACACTGGAGGGTAGAAGACAAACAAGGTGAGGAATGAGAAAAAGGGTTATGGGAAAATGATACGCAGTTCCATATTGCCTGCTTGCGTACAGCTTATGTACCGCAACATGAACACATACATCATGATACATAAAACACAAGTACACATCCTGTATGATTCGTATAAATACACTCATATTAAACACAACATGCCCATGTACACTCATGACACAATCAACATGCACACATAAACTCATCTTAAATACAACACAGACACATACGCTCACATTTCATGTATGCACACACACACACACACACATGTACACACACATCACATATGCGCACATACACTCACATCACCTGTGCAATGACACACACATGCACACACACACACCACATTACACATGAACGCATCATAAATACACACACTCACATTACGTATGCACACATACATGACATACAACATGCACACATACATGACATACAACATGCACACATACATGACATACAACATGCACACATACATGACATACAACATGCACACATACATGACATACAACATGCACACATACATGACATACAACATGCACACATACATGACATACAACATGCACACATACATGACATACAACATGCACACATACATGACATACAACATGCACACATACATGACATACAACATGCACACATACATGACATACAACATGCACACATACATGACATACAACATGCACACATACATGACATACAACATGCACACATACATGACATACAACATGCACACATACATGACATACAACATGCACACATACATCAACAATACAAACTATCAGAACACAGACAATCACAGTACATTCAAAAGACTGCAGGAAAATACAGCTTAAATAATAAAAAAAGGAAAAGAAAACCCTTACCAATTACCTAACTGACCAGCTAGCTCACCAACTATCCATCTAACTCAGACCATGTGTGAGGAGGGCTGACCCTGACCCTGACCCCCCCGGTGCCCTTTGCCCTGACTGACCTGAAGGTGAAGAGCGTGCCCATGTCCAGCATGGACAGCAGCTCGGCCTTGGACTTGGGGAACTCCAGTCTGTAGCGCTGAGTTTCAAATGCCGGCACCACCAGAGCCTGCCACAGAAAAAAACAAAAAAACAACCAATATAATCCTCTCATTGAGAATGATTCTCATCCTTCTCCATGTGCATGCTGTCTGCATGCCAGCATTTTTTCTTCTTTTTTTTGTTGTTTCATAATTTCAGCTTTTTTTTGCTTTTGTTTTGTTTAGCATCGCGTAAATTTTAAAGAAAATCACAGTCTTCTGTGGAGCTTTGAAATGTGCAAGAAAACACGTTAAAGGCAGTGATTAGCAGCTATGCATACATGGATAGACTAAAACAAACAAAAAACACAAGTCTGTTGTACAATACAAAAACTTCGTGTAGCCCCCTTCAGCTTCTCTGCTCTTGGTAGCAGGGACACACACACACACACACACACACACACACACACAATTGGCACACACACACGTATACATGCACAGTATACAAACACACACACATACACACTCACTCACTCACTCACACACACATACATACATACACACACACACACACACACACACACAGCTGAAAGTGTCTTCAAAACAAAGTCATGGACTTTTGAAGATTACTTATCCACAAAGATTGCTGTCACAGAGAATCCTAAGCAGTCATAATTTTTCTTTATTTCCCTAAAGTTAAATAATACACCCTCCACTGATACATGAAGGAAATTACATGTCAGAGAACATGAAAACGGCCATAACTTTAAACTGATCTAACACAGAACAGTGGTCTTTCTGTGTGTGGTGTGAGTTACCACCTCTGTGACATCATGCGCCTATCACCATTTGCTCTGCATTGCTTGCTTTAACTATTTTTCAAATACAGCATTTCCAGATGAGTTCTATTTAAATCTGGCAATCAATAGCAATAATAACAATCAGTATCAATAAGATAGTTTGAAAACATCAAATCTAAAGGCCGCATCAAATTCCTTCGCCCATGCGGTGTAAAACAGTAACCTTGACCCTTTCAACGTGCTATGTATGCACTGAGGTATCACAAGTTCGCAGGCCACCACTGACCTTTTTCTCAGTGCCGATGTCCATCATGGTGGCCGCCTTCTTCAGGTACTCGTACAGACCGTACATGGGCAGGAAGTCGATGTCCGACAGGAACACGTAGGGCGTCTTCACCTGCTCCAAAGCCACGTTCCTCAGATAGTTCACTGGGTAGAATTGCTGAAAAAAAGAAAGAATTATGAACCCATTGCAGTAGCTCATATGGGTGTCTGTGTGTTTGTGGCAAGTCTGAGCATCAGGGATCTTCAAGGACCTCTGTTCTGTCATAGGCAACAAGGTTGAGGTACACTCACCACACCAGTCCTTTGCACACATAAACATACAGGATCTCTGTTCTGTCATAGGCAACAAGGTTGAGGTACAGTCACCACACCAGTCCTTTGCACACATAAACATACAGGATCTCTGTTCTGTCATAGGCAACAAGATTGAGGTACAGTCACCACACCAGTCCTTTGCACACATAAACATACAGGATCTCTGTTCTGTCATAGGCAACAAGATTGAGGTACAGTCACCACACCAGTCCTTTGCACACATAAACATACAGCTACAGAATCTCTGTTCTGTCACAGGCAACAAGGTTGAGGTACAGTCACCACACCAGTCCTTTGCACACATAAACATACAGGATCTCTGTTCTGTCACAGGCAACAAGGCTGAGGTACAGTCACCACACCAGTCCTTTGCACACATAAACATACAGGATCTCTGTTCTGTCATAGGCAACAAGGCTGAGGTACAGTCACCATAACAGTCCTTTGCACACATAAACATACAGGATCTCTGTTCTGTCACAGGCAACAAGGCTGAGGTACAGTCACCATACCAGTCCTTTGCACACATAAACAATATACAAACAGAAACTTCAAAGTAAGTCCCACTTACAGTTTTCAGATCTACAATGCTGAAGCATAATATCAGAATAGAGTAATACTGCATGACTAGAAAATTCTCTGAGCATAATCTCAAAATAGAGTAACACCGCATAACATGAAAATTGTTGAGTAAAACTAGTGGTACACAGATCCGAGTTCCTCCATCAGAAACAGCTAGCTTATAGTCAGACACACAGAAAACATTTTCGTTATTTTTCACTCCTGATTTTGCCATGCTGAGTACACACCAGCTAATGTATGAATATAGAACATCTCCAGCATCTGCAGCGGTCCATCGACGCCGGCATCTTTGTTTTAAGTCAGCTTTAATCACAGGCATGCAAGCTGCCTTGGTTGTACTGATGTGCTAAGCGCATCACTGAACACACTCTACACAGGCAACAGTGTCTGTCGGGTATGATCAGCAAGCTTTAATCACAGGCATGCAAGCTGCCTTGGTTGTACTGATGTGCTAAGCGCATCACTGAACACACTCTACACAGGGCAACAGTGTCTGTCGGGTATGATCAGCGAGCTTTAATCACAGGCATGCAAGCTGCCTTGGTTGTACTGATGTGCTAAGCTCATCACTGAACACACTCTACACAGGGCAACAGTGTCTGTCGGGCATGTGGCTGGTCAGTGCACAGTCCACACTTGAAGACAACTGAACAGATCTAAAAACTCCTAGCTCTGTTGTGTTTGTGAAGAGCCCATTAATATATGAAGACACAAACACAAACTGTACTCACCCCATCCCTGTAAACGATGTGATAGCCGATGTTTTTGCGGGCCATGAGGATCTCGGAGCCGATGGCGTAGCGCAGGAACTGCTGAGCTTCGGCGTCGGACATGTAGAGGGCGATGCTGATGGGGCCCTCCCAGTGCCGGCAGATCATCTCCAGCATCTGCAGCCGGTCCATCGACAGCTGCGCCACCAGGGTCACATCGTCGTCCTGGGGCTGTGAGACACAGGTGTGTCAACAGTCAGTCCATTGGTACAGAAAACGAAGGTGAAAAAAAAAGAGAAATGAAAGACACCACATCTGGACAGTCAGTCCAATGACACACAACATGAAGGTGGAAAAGACCAGGTGTGAACAGTCCACACACAACATGAAGGTGGAAAAGACCAGGTGTGAACAGTCCACACACAACATGAAGGTGGAAAAGACCAGGTGTGAACAGTCCAAACACAACATGAAGGTGGAAAAGACCAGGTGTGAACAGTCCACACACAACATGAAGGTGAAAAAGACCAGGTGTGAACAGTCCCACACACAACATGAAGGTGAAAAAGACCAGGTGTGGACAGTGCACTGACACACAACATGAAGGTGAAAAAGACCAGGTGTGGACAGTCACTCCATTGACACACAACATGAACATTGGGGCCATGAGACACCAGGTGTTTACAGTCAGTCCATTGACAAAAAACAAGAAGGTGGAAAAGACCAGGTGTGAACAGTCCATTGACTCAGAACATGAACATTGGGGCCATGAGACGCCAGGTGTTTACAGTCAGTCCATTGACAAAGAACAAGGAGGTGGAAAAGACCAGGTGTGAACAGTCCATTGACTCAGAACATGAAAACTGGGGCCATGAGACGCCAGGTGTTTACAGTCAGTCCATTGACAAAGAACAAGAAGGTGGAAAAGACCAGGTGTGAACAGTCCATTGACTCAGAACATGAACATTGGGGCCGTGAGATGCCAGGTGTGGACAGTCAGTCCATTGACACAGAACATGAAGATGGAAAAGAAAAAGAGATGAAAGAAAGGAGGGAATGAGTGTGCATGTGAATGTTATGAGTACTTGGTTTTCTGCATCATACCAGCTGTTCTCAATTAAACAAACTTTACACCTTCTCGGGGTTCTCCCGTTTTCCCTCTCACCCCTTGGTGCTTGGGTAGGGCAACCTACCCTTGGGTCAGACTTGGGTCGGGTGCTTTAGGCGGCTGACCCGCTTCTCCCCCCCCCCCCCCCCTCCCCCTTGTCATTTAAAATGCTTTTTTGAACATATTGTATTTATTTATTGTGTTTTCTCTTGTTCATTTCATTCATATGCAACACACCCACTACATACCATCACACCCTCCCCCTCCACTCACTCTCCTTCCCCTCCTCTTCTCTCTCTCATTCTCCACTCTTCCTCTACTTCCATTCTCTCTCTGTCTCTCCCCTCTCTTTCTCCCCCCCCCCCCCCCCTCTCTCTCTCTCTCCTTTTCCTCCTCCTCACTTTACTCTACCCTCTTTCCTCGTGCCCTATTCCTCAAATTCTACTCACCCTTCCTTCTACTGTCCCTCTTTCTACTTCATTCACCACTTTGGCTTCACAAACGGAATACTGTGCATGTTTATGTCTTTACTGTTTTTGTTTTTTTTGTCGCTGAGGAAGGCATATTGCCGAAAATTTCTTGTCCTGTTTTGTGTCGTGCATTAAAACTGCGTTACTTCACACTTTGTTTTGTGTGCTCTTCTGCTTTTTTGTCGTGTTCCAGTAACGCTGCAGTTTGTTTCATTGCTGTTTAAACAAACTTTAGAAATCTGGGACAAAGAGACTGTTGAAATTGATTTCACGGTCCATGCAGGAGTTCCAAGCTCGCTAGGCCTTGTGACTGATCTCCGTCGACCATCCATAAGCAGTATTTTGAAGATGTCTTATCTCCCTTGAGAACAAATTCTTTCCACCTCGGTTAAGAATCAAACTTTTGTTCACTTTTCAGCAGTCTCTGTGAACGAGATTGTGGATCGCAGACATTAAGACAAAAACTATGATTCATCGTTGGTCAGGTGTAGTTACACAATTAATTACCCGTTTAATAAGGAATGGCCTTTGAACTGAGAACTTATAACTTGATGTCGGTCCGCAGTTTCACTCTTTACAGAACGCGAAATATGATGATCCATTATACCTCTTTTGATGATTCACAAGTCCAACCCACCTCATAACTGTAGTCCAGATAATATAGATGTGTGCGGTGAGTTAAGTCCCTTTCTCTCCGGAAGTCATAGCAGTCGTCATCGGTCAATTCGCTCAACAGATCCTGGTTATGTGATGCATCATCTCCACCTCCGCAGCCGAAGAGCTCACGCCGCAACAGGTTCCCATCGTATTCAAGGAAGGTCAAGTACATGTTGCGGAAAAACTCCACATGTTTGTTCTTCACTTTCAGTTTCATTGGTGAGTTCCAGTGAATTATCTGAAACAAAGACACCAGAGCATGCTTGTACACATGTGTGGTAATGCTTGAAAAATATTGAGAGCATGTTGGACCCATCTTTACCATAAAATCTTTAGAATTTTTAATGACTGCACTGCAAATTAGTCAATTCTGATACTCAATTGTCGTTCTTTTGCAGTTTCTTCTCTTTCACAATTCTTTACCATTTAGAACATTCTGGCCTGACAAAAAAGATGACTTTCAAATGTGGGAGACACTAAACCACATGACAGTAACAAAACAACAGTGGTCATTTGGTGTGAGGCATAGATAAAGACTTTTGCTTCCAGGTTCAGTGTTCAATCAAAGTCCACACTGTCAGTATGTTTCAGCCTGCTGAGGCACATCCTTCGCTTTAGCACTGTATTGAACAATTCTGCCACACTTGCTTTGTGCCAGACCATCCATCCCATGCAGTGTTTTCACACCAGTCCATATCTCCTATACACTCTTGTACCACAGATGCAGTGTTTACACCAGTCCTATCTCCTATACACTCTTGTACCACAGATGCAGTGTTTTACACCATCCTATTCCTATACACTCTTGTACCACAGATGCAGGTTTTACGCAGTCCTATCTCCTATACACCTTGTACCACAGATGCGTGTTTTACACCATCATATCTCCTATACACTCTTGTACACAGATCAGTGTTTTACACCAGTCCATATCTCCTATACACCTCGTACCACAGATGCAAGTGTTTTACACAGTCCATATCCCTACACTCTTGTACCACAGATGCAATGTTTTACACCAGTCATATCTCCTATACACTCTTGTACCACAGATGCAGTGTTTACACAGTCCATATCTCCTATACACTCTTGTACCAAGATGCAGTGTTTTACACCAGTCCATACTCCTAACCTCTGTACCACAGATGCAGTGTTTTACACCAGTCATATTCCTATACACTCTTGTACCACAGATGCAGTGTTTTACACCCGTCCATATCTCCTATACACTCTTGACCACAGATGCAGTGTTTACACCATCCATATCTCCTATACACTCTTGTACCAAGATGCAGTGTTTTACACCAGTCCAATCTCTAATACCTCTTGTACCATAGATGCAATGTTTAACCAGTCATATCTCCTATACACCTGTACCATAGATGCAATCTCAGACTGTTTACCCTAAAACTGCTACGGGTGTACTTTCAACAAAAAAGAGCGTATTTTCTTCAAAAAACAACCTATGTACATAATACTGCAAATTTCAATTTTTTTTTTGCTGTCCCTTCTTCTGTGGCATCTCATTGGACAACCACGTCCACTCATTCTGAACCCCTGTCCAAGCCACAGCCCGGCCTGCCACAGCCACAGCCACACCCAGCGCCTGCTGCCCAGCCAAGCCACAGCCTCCCGGCCTGCCACAGCCCTGCACAGGCAATCCACAGCAGCAGTCAATCTCAATTCGTAGCTGCAGGCTAGTCTGTGCATGGTGATGTCAAGATTGGACTACTACAATTGTTTATGCTGGGCTTCCCACAGACAGATTGCTCGGCTGCAGAGAGTCAAATAGCGCTGCACGACTTGTTTGAAGGGAGTGAGTTGTAGCACATCACTCCATGTGATCGAATGCACTGGCTTCCCATACAGTATCGGTGCAATTTAAACAGGCAGTTTTTGCTTTCCGCCACTTCAATGAATCTCTTCCTCATTATCTCTCTTTTTCTCTCTGCACCTACCAAAGCTCTCGTACCCTTCGCTCTTCTTCACAAAAACTTTTGAAAATCCCCAAGCGTTCTCTGAAATCTGTTGGCGAAAGAGCCTTCAGTTTTAGAGCACCTTCTATTCATTTTGGAACTCCCTCCCTGAAGACCTTCGTAATCAGCCTACTCTTTCTTCTTTTAAATCTCAGCTCAAAACTTACCTCTTCAAAAAGGCCTATTCTCTTCTGTAGATGACTAGATCTCTCCTAAATTTCTCCACAACTAGTTTGGTGAGGCAGTTTATGCATGTAGGTGCGTCTGCAATTGTGTATTTTCTTTTTGCTGTGTGCATGAATATTGTATGAATAAGTGCAAATGGTGGATGTAAGCGCATTGAGTTGTACAACAAGAAATGCGCTATGTAAGTATTATACATTATTATTATTATTATTAATTCGTCAAGAGGCAACCTACAGGAGAAGACACTGTACAGCCATCGTCACTTCGGTGGTGTTCAGTGGCGCCTGTTCTGATCTGACATACGCAGGACACCACCTACTAAGCCCCCTACTGGGCGACAATAATTGCTTGGTTGCAGAGCCTGTGTGAGTGAGCTCTCCCTCAGTACAGAACCAACACGTCCTTCCATCGACAGCCCCCATGGACTTGCTGATACTGGTGACCCCGACGGAATGAAAACAAGACTATAGATGTGGACAGGACATGGAAACTGAGGTCACCATCAGAGCAGGGTATGAAGGGCCACAGATTTAGAGATTTTTATTTTTTTTAAATTAATGATGATCGATAAGAATAAAGATGAAAACGATGGTGCTACTGATCTCCATTCCCGTCTGAGGCTGGAAGACAGGGCTGTACTCGACACTTGCTTTCATGATAAATCCCAGCATCAACCAGGCCTGAGAGATACAGCATTGGTCAGGAAATTGGAGCAACACTCTCAGAAACCATCCTTTAAGTGGATGAAACTCAACTGTGTGGTCCCAGTCTTCCCAACTGAGCCGTAGCAAACTCACCTCTTGGTAGGTGCCCGTCAGGGCAGAAAAATCCCACATGGCTCTGATGGGAATCAAATCCACGACATCCCAGCCGGGAGTCCGTGATGCTAACCACTTTGCCATGGCCGCTGGTAAAGGTTGCAAATTTCTGTACCAGATCATCCCTCCCATACAACATTAATACCACTCCATCCTGCCAGAGCAATCTTCATACCAGACCATCCCTCC
Source organism: Conus ventricosus (assembly GCA_018398815.1). Taxonomy (NCBI): domain Eukaryota; kingdom Metazoa; phylum Mollusca; class Gastropoda; order Neogastropoda; family Conidae; genus Conus; species Conus ventricosus. Next base: position 75,395,235 of record CM031614.1, read on the forward strand.
AATAACATCATTCAGTTTCATACAGAAGTTGCTCACACTGAATAGGCATTCACCTCACTGCCTGACAGACTGCAGTGAGCGTTACTTGAGGTCGGACACCTCGCTGTAGCACTGCTCACTGCAGGTGTTCTCACTGAATCAGTACAACCCTGAGTGCAGTGAGCGTTACCTTGAGGTCGGACACCTCGCTGTAGCACTGCTCACTGCAGGTGTTCTCACTGAATCAGTACAACCCTGACAGACTGCAGTGAGTGTTACCTTGAGGTCGGACACCTCGCTGTACACTGCTCACTGCAGGTGTTCTCACTGAATCAGTACAACCCTGAGTGCAGTGAGCGTTACCTTGAGGTCGGACACCTCGCTGTAGCACTGCTCACTGCAGGTGTTCTCACTGAATCAGTACAACCCTGAGACTGCAGTGAGCGTTACCTTGAGGTCGGACACCTCGCTGTAGCACTGCTCACTGCAGGTGTTCTCACTGAATCAGTACAACCCTGACAACTGCAGTGAGCGTTACCTTGAGGTCGGACACCTCGCTGTAGCACTGCTCACTGCAGGTGTTCTCACTGAATCAGTACAACCCTGACAGATGCAGTGAGCGTTACCTTGAGGTCGGACACCTCGCTGTAGCACTGCTCACTGCGGTGTTCTCACTGTCAGCTGCACGCATGAGGTTCCTGGCAGGTGGACACCGTAACCACTGTCATGGGTTTGCTTCACCGTCGTGAACGTTCCTGAGAAGGCAGCCGTACAACAGAAGGGTTCTGCTTAGATCACTTTGAATGTCCTGAAACACACACACACATAAACATAACATCCTTTGATTCCTGAAACACACACACACAAATAAACATAACATCCTTTGATTCCTGAAAACACACACACAATAAACATAACATCCTTTGATTCCTGAAACACACACACACATAAACATAACATCCTTTGATTCCTGAAACAACACATACACACACACACTATAACATAATCATCTTTGATTCCTGAAACACACACACAAATAAGCATAATATTCTTTGATTCCTAAAACACACACACAAATAAACATAATATTCTTTGATTCCTGAAACACACACACAAAATAAACACAACATTCGTTGATTCCTGAAAACACACACAAACATAATATTCGTTGCATCTCCAACACTATTTCTGGAAAAGAAAGGGGAGGGGTGGGGTTGGGAAAGAATTAATAAAAAAAAGGCTTTTGAATCCAGTTTCTGTGCAGCACTCAAAATTAATGTATAATTTTCACACCTGGACGAAACTTGGCAGGTGAGATCACAAAGCTTTGTTGCTACATGAAGCACATTTTGCCTGTGGAGAGTAAAATGCCCTGTCACGCGATTTCATAAAATGTGACACATTTTGTTACAGTTTGATTCAAACATCTTAAGATGAAGTTTAAACATCTTAACATGAAGTTTAAACATCTTAACATTAAGCTTTCTTCATACAATTTGGTTCAAACATCTTAACATGAAAATTTCTTCATACAATTTGGTTCAAACATCCTAAGATTAAGTTTATTCATACACATACGTGTTAGTGGTGTACCTCTCATTCTCTTCCTCTGACAGAACAGGTCCCACTGGATGTCCCATGAATGTCACGCAACTGTCCATTGTCAGAGACTCACAGTAACTCCTCAGGAGGTCTGAACCCTATTTGCCTTCACTACTAAGCTGAATGTTTGGAGTGCATTGTGCCTGTCAAATACCCAGTCTCTTCACTTGTAAATAAAGTATTGACCAACTCCATGTCACTGCTACATGTCACAGTCGCCATTGCCACCACCAAACTCAGGTATTCTACAACAGCTGATCCAGTTTGACAAAGTGTGTTTTGGACACGGCAGATCTTGATCCACGAGTCACTGAATCAGATCCTGGCTGCGTAGAAGCACAGGTGTGGCTGACGCTTTATTCCTATGACAGAGACTGAAAAATAGCAGGAAGCACAGGTGTGGCCGACGCTTTATTCCTATGACAGAGACTGAAAAATAGCAGGAAGCACAGGTGTGGCTGACGCTTTATTCCTATGACAGAGACTAAAAAATAGCAGGAAGCACAGGTGTGGCTGACGCTTTATTCCTATGACAGAGACTGAAAAATAGCAGGAAGCACAGGTGTGGCTGACGCTTTATTCTTATGACAGAGACTGAAAAATAGCAGGAAGCACAGGTGTGGCTGACGCTTTATTCCTATGACAGAGACTGAAAAATAGCAGGAAGCACAGGTGTGGCTGACGCTTCATTCCTATGACAGAGACTGAAAAATAGCAGGAAGCACAGGTGTGGCTGACGCTTCATTCCTATGACAGAGACTGAAAAATAGCAGGAAGCACAGGTGTGGCCGACGCTCTATTCCTATGACAGAGACTGAAAAATAGCAGGGTCTCACTTCATCTGCTGTGATGTCTAATCAAAGGACACCAGGTGTGCCCCTTCAGCTTGGTTTTGTTGTGCATACCTGTTCATTTCATCAGTGGCAGTTTGAAAAATAGCAGCAGAATGACAAAACATGCCTGGGAGCGGGGAGCAGAGGAGGAGGGACAGCCCTGTCTGAGTACATCGTCCTGTCAGCATGTGTCGGCTGTTGACCAAGGAGGGACAGCCCTGTCTGAGTACATCGTCCTGTCAGCATGTGTCGGCTGTTGACCAAGGAGGGACAGTCCTGTCTGAGTACACCGTCCTGTCAGCATGTGTCGGCTGTTGACCAAGGAGGGACAGCCCTGTCTGAGTGCACCGTCCTGTCAGCATGTGTCGGCTGTTGACCAAGGAGGGACAGCCCTGTCTGAGTGCACCGTCCTGTCAGCATGTGTCGGCTGTTGACCAAGGAGGGACAGCCCTGTCTGAGTACACCGTCCTGTCAGCATGTGTCGGCTGTTGACCAAGGAGGGACAGCCCTGTCTGAGTACACCGTCCTGTCAGCATGTGTCGGCTGTTGACCAAGGAGGGACAGCTCTGTCTGAGTATACCGTCCTGTCAGCATGTGTCGGCTGTTGACCAAGGAGGGACAGCCCTGTCTGAGTACACCGTCCTGTCAGCATGTGTCGGCTGTTGACCAAGGAGGGACAGCACTGTCTGAGTACACCGTCCTGTCAGCATGTGTCGGCTGTTGACCAAGGAGGGACAGCCCTCTCTGAGTACACCGTCCTGTCAGCATGTGTCGGCTGTTGACCAAGGAGGGACAGCCCTGTCTGAGTACACCGTCCTGTCAGCATGTGTCGGCTGTTGACCAAGGAGGGACAGCCCTGTCTGAGTACATCGTCCTGTCAGCATGTGTCGGCTGTTGACCAAGGAGGGACAGTCCTGTCTGAGTACAACCGTCCTGTCAGCATGTGTCTGCTGTTGATCAAGGAGGACAGCCCTCTCTGAGTACACCGTCCTGTCAGCATGTGTCGGCTGTTGACCAAGGAGGGACAGCCCTCTCTGAGTACATCGTCCTGTCAGCATGTGTCGGCTGTTGACCAAGGAGGGACAGCCCTCTCTGAGTACACCGTCCTGTCAGCATGTGTCGGCTGTTGACCAAGGAGGGACAGCCCTGTCTGAGTACATCGTCCTGTCAGCATGTGTCGGCTGTTGACCAAGGAGGGACAGCCCTCTCTGAGTACACCGTCCTGTCAGCATGTGTCGGCTGTTGACCAAGGAGGGACAGCCCTCTCTGAGTACATCGTCCTGTCACATGTGTCGGCTGTTGACCAAGGAGGGACAGCCCTCTCTGAGTACACCGTCCTGTCAGCATGTGTCGGCTGTTGACCAAGGAGGGACAGCCCTGTCTGAGTACACCGTCCTGTCAGCATGTGTCGGCTGTTGACCAAGCAGAGATGGGATTCTCATAATGTGAAAAAGGAGAAAAAAAGTGGCGGGGATCCGGGGGCCGCTGAAGGCCCCCGGTGGGGTCCAGGGGCAAGGCCCCTGGTGGGGGTCAGGGGGCGAAGCCCCCTGAAGCTGAAGATTTTTTAGAATTTAACCTGCAAAAATCAGCATCTGAGACACCAAAGTATTCAAAAGTATTAATAACCTTGATCCTACAAAAAAAAGACTTTCTCACCTTCGCCATTGATGTCTGTCAGGAAATCATGAAGACCATTGACACAGGATTGGTGATTTTCCAGTTGCTAATAGTCACACAATTTTCCAGCAGTTGCAAGTCAGTTTCTCATTACTGTCCTTCACATCACCACATTTCAGCGAGCAGTTTAGTTTCTAATAGTAATAGCCATCCTTCAAAATACTTATTAAAAAAGTTTACCTGAACACCAATCAAATAATTTCTCTATAGTTGTCCTTCAAAATACCACGGAGGATTCTGATTCCTTTACAGAATAATATAAGTGAGAGAGTTGACTAAGGATCATATTCAAAGTGTGCAAATTGTGAAGGTTTAACTCATTGTGTGCCCACAAGCAGTTTTTTTTTTCTTTTCAACTTGATCCATCTCTATTACAATAAGAAAAAAAACACTTTCACACTTCTGATACTCCTCAACATTAATGTCACTTGCTAAATCTAGTCACCAGAGTATAAGTATGCATGCATATCTGCGGTCTGCTCGTTTGTATGAATGTGTGTAACTGATTTTTTTCCCCCCATGATATCTATACCAGAAAAGAAAAGATTTTGTGACGCGGTGGTATAGGTAAAAAACATTATTCTTATTATTATTACTACTACTATTACTTTTTCCGTACTATCGTCTGTCTGTTTACTTATGTTTTGTTTGCTTGTCTGTAGAATGTCAATAACACCCTTGCAATTTTTTTGTGTTGATCTCTCTCTCACTAAAATAGTTTGTTGTATGCTATTTATTAGGCCTACGTAAAATATTGACTACACAATTGTGTATACTGTGACATTGATGTAACCTGTTTTTTCAAAGAGAACCTTCATTGCAAAATAATCAGCTTGATGATTGTGGGCATTACATCAAGAAGAAGAAAAAAAAAGGGGGGGGGGGGGTTCTACAGATTCATCATATCTATCTGGAGATAACCTGCAATATTATTAATATCATTACTTCAACAAAACAAATAGCATTACTCTTCACAGAGAGAGAGAGACGGGGTGGGAGTGGGGGTGGTGGGTAGACTCGCCGATGCTCCAAACGATCCAAGAGTCTCGTTTGTAAGATGATCTTTCACTCTTGCTAGGTGCTTTTCAGCAAGAACGTGGTTGATCAATGCTGACTAGCCCCGTGAGCCACACTTGATCGCGTCATTACACCATGTGCAGACTGCTTGTCCTGGATAGGTGATTTTCCTCATGCAGTCTTTCAGTCTGAGAATCACACTGTGGCTGACGGCGCCTTTGGAACTGGTCAGCATCACTTTTGCGCTCACTTCCTCCTCCAACCACTTCCAAGTCCATTTGTTTTTAACTGAAGCATCGACTTGCTTCGCAAGAACTTTCTCGCTTTCGGCTATCTGATGAAACATTCTGGTTTTCGCCACTCTCGTCAAACCGAAAGAAAATGGCGTCAGGAAAAAAATTCGCAAACAGTTTGCCGTGTTCTCAAACATCAACTTCCGCTTTGATGGTTTCGGTTAACCCCAGAATGAAAACAAAGACAGCAGTCTCGACGGCCCAAGCAGAAACCGGAAACATCCATTTGCGAACGGATCAATTGAGAACACAAATATCGATCGACCTCTCGCCGTACATTAGCTTCATCACAAACCTCTACCCCCCCCAATTTTCTCAACGGATTTACACTGATCTCAAAAACGACCCCTGGGGCCATCAAAAGACGGAAATCCGCCCAAACGGCGGAAAATCCCATCTCTGCCAAGGAGGGACAGCCCTGTCTGAGTACATCGTCCTGTCAGCATGTGTCGGCTGTTGACCAAGGAGGGACAGCCCTCTCTGAGTACATCGTCCTGTGAGCATGTGTCGGCTGTTGACCAAGGAGGGACAGCCCTCACTGAGTACACCATCCTGTCAGCATGTGTCGGCTGTTGACCAAGGAGGAACAGCCCTGTCTGAGTACATCGTCCTGTCAGCATGTGTCGGCTGTTGACCAAGGAGGGACAGCCCTGTCTGAGTACACCGTCCCGTCAGCATGTGTCGGCTGTTGACCAAGGAGGGACAGCCTGTCTGAGTACATCGTCCTGTCAGCATGTGTCGGCTGTTGACCAAGGAGGGACAGCCCTGTCTGAGTACATCGTCCTGTCAGCATGTGTCAGCTGTTGACCAAGGAGGGACAGCCCTGTCTGAGTACACCATCCTGTAGCATGTGTCGGCTGTTGACCAAGGAGGGACAGCCTGTCTGAGTACACCGTCCTCTGGCATGTGTCGGGCTGTTGACCAAGGAGGGACAGCCCTCTCTGAGTACACCGTCCTGTCAGCATGTGTCGGCTGTTAATCAACAGCCATATTTACAGGCTGTGTCGGCTGTTAACCATCAGTCATATTTACAGGCTGTGTCAGCTGTTAACCATCAGTCACATTTACAGGCTGTGTCAGCTGTTAACCATCAGTCATATTTACAGGCTGTGTCGGCTGTTAACCATCAGTCATATTTACAGTCTGTGTCAGCTGTTAACCATCAGTCATATTTACAGGCTGTGTCAGCTGTTAACCATCAGTCATATATTTACAGGCTGTGTCGGCTGTTAACCATCAGTCATATTTACAGGCTGTGTCGGCTGTTAACCATCAGTCATATTTACAGGCTGTGTCAGCTGTTAACCATCAGTCATATTTACAGGCTGTGTCGGCTGTTAACCATCAGTCACATTTACAGGCCGTGTCGGCTGTTAACCATCAGTCACATTTACAGGCGGTGTCGGCTGTTAACCATCAGTCATATTTACAGTCTGTGTCGGCTGTTAACCATCAGTCATATGTACAGGCGGTGTCAGCTGTTAACCATCAGTCATATTTACAGGCGGTGTCGGCTGTTAACCATCATCATTATTTTACAGTCTGTGTCAGCTGTTAACCATCAGTCATATTTACAGGCTGTGTCGGCTGTTAACCATCAGTCACATTTACAGGCTGTGTCGGCTGTTAACCATCAGTCAATTTACAGGCTGTGTCGGCTGTTAACCATCAGTCATATTTACAGTCTGTGTCGGCTGTTAACCATCAGTCATATTTACAGGCGGTGTCAGCTGTTAACCATCAGTCATATGTACAGGCGGTGTCGGCTGTTAACCATCAGTCATATTTACAGTCTGTGTCAGCTGTTAACCATCAGTCATATTTACAGGCTGTGTCGGCTGTTAACCATCAGTCACATTTACAGGCTGTGTCGGCTGTTAACCATCAAGTTGCAAAGCGAGACGACTGCAGGCGGAAATCTAAACAAATCTGAAATAAATGTTAGCGAACCGCCAGAGAACGTGGACAAACGAGTTACAAGACAAAACACAACGCGTTTCGACCTCTTAGGTCTTCGTCTGGTGATAAATAAACGAATAAAACAACGAAAATTCACTTAGCTTTGATCGCTTCAGATCGCTCAGGCAGGGTTCAGCGCAAGGAAGAAGGCGTTGAAAATCATCAGTCATATTTACAGTCTGTGTCGGCTGTTAACCATCAGTCACATTTACAGTCTGTGTCAGCTGTTAACCATCAGTCATATTTACAGGCTGTGTCGGCTGTTAACCATCAGTCATATTTACAGGCTGTGTCGCCAGGGAAACCCTGCACCAAGAAGCATGCATCTTCTAGATCACTTTCATCCATTTCCTCTCATGCACTGTTGTCTTTGTCAGTATCTCTTCTACTAATTCATTTTTTGGTCCCTTTTTTCCCCATTTCTTGTAGCATTTGATCCAGTCTTCCCAAGAAATAATTTTGTGCTTCATCAAACTAGGTAGCGCTCATTAGAACGGCCACTGCAAAATTCAGTCAGTCTCATTTAGATGTTTATTCTATTTTTGCTCCTCTTCTTTTTTTTTGGTTTCTTATAGTAGAATTTGATCCAATTTATCTTGAAGTATATCTTCCATTTCATCAAACTGAATAGCACTTACTGATGAGGCCTCTGTGAAATTCCATCAGTCTCAATCAAAACTAGCTGCATTCAATTTCCTTTTCTGTCTGTCAACGGAACTTGTACCAGGATTCTCAATTACTTCTAACACTTCACTGGACTATGGTTGAGACTCCCTGCTAATGAAGGTGCTGTCCAATGATTCCCTGTAAAGTGACACACGACTGAAAGAAAGACACTGCACGCATATTCCACGTTCCTCTTGGTATGAGGTCTAGCACCCTCAAAGCAGATCCCAGCTGATTCTTGAATGAATGTCAGAGGGTTTAAACCCTTTCATAATTTTCATTTTACAAAACTGACCCAGTGGGTAGGTAAAGAATGGTGTTGACTAGGGATTCTAAACCTCCGCCTCTCCCCACTCTCCCCTCCCCCAACTCTCTCTCCCCCTCTCCAAGGTTCAGCTGCACAAGGCAGATGAACGAAAGCCACCGACCTGATCGGCCAATGAAACAGACAACATGCTCATCAGTTCTTTCTCGGCAATCAGTCTCCACATCTGCATCCAGTTCAGCTCTCGCAGCATCTTCAGGTCCAGCAGGATCACGCCAGTGTTGAACCCCCGACCCTGTGCACACAGCAGTCATCGGTTATTGCCAAACTACACTGTCCTCATGACAGAGCAATACAGAATGATAGAAGTACAATCATACTAGCTTTTTCATGCCGAAAATGTAAAGAGAAATCAAGTCTATACATGGGGAAAATGTGAACTATTCAACATAGAAACAAAATCTGGAGAAATACTAACAGGTTTTTTTTCTACTCAGTGTTCACATCATTTTGTTTGACAATCAAAGTGACACCTGAAAACCTACAAAACTGACCATGTACACTGATAAGAGCTGGCACCTTGACACATAGTATTTGCTGACTAGCTGATTTTTATTGAAAGTTAAATTAGGAATAGAGTTTGTTTAGAACTTACCGCCAATGACATTGACAAACAAAGCACATGACAAGACACGATGCATTTCAACCACTTGGGTCTTTTTCAGGCGAAAAAATATATCACATTAAGTCATTTAACATGTGGGACAGTACAAACAAAGAACGAAAAACGAATGAAAAATGACTTATCCGTTGTTGTCCATAGGCGGAAATGACATGGGGCCAGGGGGATTATGGGAGAGGAAACGGAGGGGGAGGGGGGGGGGGGGGGTTGCGTCGGGGGAGGTGTGTGTGTGTTGATATGATAGGGTTAGTTGTGTGTCTAGTTTATTGGGATGGTGTGATATCTTTGTGATGGTTGTGGTAATGGTGGATTGATAATAATGGTAAGGGGAAAGAAGGGGGGGGGGGGGGGGGGGGGACTGAGGAAAAAAAAAAAAAAAAGGTGGGGGGGGGGGGATTTAAGGGGAAGGGTAAAACAAAATTAAGATTAAATAGATGGAGGGTTGCTGTAACTACTGTATGAAGTGAGTGAAGGGGATGTGGTGGTGGTGTATGTATGTGTGTGTGTGTATGTGTGTGTGTTGGTAGGGGATATTGCCAACTGATGTGGAAGTGGTGGGTATGTGTGTTTGGTTATTGTTGGATATTGATGCCTTGGGGGTGTAGTGTGCCCAGTTTGGCAATGAGATGGGATTCTTGAGTTGTGCGTTCAAAGCTGTCACTCTGTGACTGCCAGAGTGCCATAACTTTGACATGGTCGATGTTGTGTTGGGTGTGGTTGAAGTGTAGGGCGACGGGTTTGGGTCGGTGGTGGCGGATGTCAGCCAGGTGTTCAGAGATGCGTGTTTCAAGTGTGCGTGACGTTTCCCCTATGTAGATCTTGCCACACAGCTGGCAGTGGATGGCATATATAATGTTGCGGCTCTGACATGAGAATGTGCGTTTGACTGTGAAGGAGTCTTTGGGGCCCTGTAAGATGGTGTCTGGTTTGGCTGCCCCCTCACCAAACCAGACACCATCTTACAGGGCCCCAAAGACTCCTTCACAGTCAAACGCACATTCTCATGTCAGAGCCGCAACATTATATATGCCATCCACTGCCAGCTGTGTGGCAAGATCTACATAGGGGAAACGTCACGCACACTTGAAACACGCATCTCTGAACACCTGGCTGACATCCGCCACCACCGACCCAAACCCGTCGCCCTACACTTCAACCACACCCAACACAACATCGACCATGTCAAAGTTATGGCACTCTGGCAGTCACAGAGTGACAGCTTTGAACGCACAACTCAAGAATCCCATCTCATTGCCAAACTGGGCACACTACACCCCCAAGGCATCAATATCCAACAATAACCAAACACACATACCCACCACTTCCACATCAGTTGGCAATATCCCTACCAACACACACACATACATACACCACCACCACATCCCCTTCACTCACTTCATACAGTAGTTACAGCAACCCTCCATCTATTTAATCTTAATTTTGTTTTACCCTTCCCCTTAAATCCCCCCCCCCCCCACACCTTTTTTTTTTTTTTTTTCCTCAGTCCCCCCCCCCCCCCCCCCCCCCCCCCCCCCCCCCCCCCCTTCTTTCCCTTACCATTATTATCAATCCACCATTACCACAACCATCACAAAGATATCACACCATCCCAATAAACTAGACACACAACTAACCCTATCATATCACACACACACACTTCCCCCGACGCAACCCCCCCCCCCCCTCCCCTCCGTTTCCTCTCCCATAATCCCCCTGGCCCCATGTCATTTCCGCCTATGGACAACAACGGATAAGTCATTTTTCATTCGTTTTTCGTTCTTTGTTTGTACTGTCCCACATGTTAAATGACTTAATGTGATTTATTTTTTCGCCTGAAGAAGACCCAAGTGGTTGAAATGCATCGTGTCTTGTCATGTGCTTTGTTTGTCAATGTCATTGGCGGTAAGTTCTAAACAAACTCTACTCCTAATTTTGCTTCGTTCGCCGCCATCAGTCACTCAATTTTGAAAGTTAAATTGTTTTCTAGAAAACAGGTCCGTCTCACATATCATGACTAAAAACTGATCAAAACAAGAATGCCGACTTTCAAGGTAACTGCAAGTATGCAACACATTCCTTTTATGATGCCCACCATGATGCCCACCATGATGCCACCATGATGCCCACCATAGTGGCTTTGTTTTCACTGGTCTGCTGTTTGTCTCCTAGCAAGATTAACCTTTCCCAGCAGTGTAGATTAACCTTTACCAGCAATGTAGATTAACCTTTCCCAGCAGTGTCTTCCAAGAGTGGCGGACAGAGTTTCTTTCCCTTGCAGCCGCGTCAGCCAAGGCTGGCGGACAGGCACACAGTACATTCTGCCACATCCGCCACTATTTGCAGACGGGAACATGAAAAATTCCTACACTTTCCTTGAAATGGTCTAAGGGAAATAAGCTCTATAATTCGTCTTGGGGATGTCCTAGCAAGTTGTAGACCCTACTTTTAGTGCTCTATCGTGAACTTGGCTGACCCCAGCAGCTTTGAAACAGAGGAACTGGCACTCGGCTTTCCCACTAAGCCCAGCTGGAATTTCCTGTGCCAGAAATATGTCGGTCAGGTGAAGGGGTGGTACCAATTGCTTGCTCAGTGAAGTGCTTGAAATTATATTACAAAGTTGATCTGATGATGAGGGCAGCGAAAGAGATATTGATAATTACGATAGAGAAGAGGAAAGTGAATTATTTGAAGATGCGGCCAAAAATAATGATTCTGCTGATGAATCGATACATCAACTGCAGCAGACGCCGCCGCATCACACGTCGTCACTGATGAGGCCAATTCAGAAGATTCAAACACAAATGCATTTGATCAAAACATGGCCAATGCAAACAGTCACGATGTCAATTACCTGTTTGCTTCTGATTCTGACAGTGTGTTGTAAAAGAAGGAATTAGAATAATCAATATGAACAAAGAATTTTTTTTTTTACTTGTCAGCCATGTTTTTCAACAGATAGTCATGTCTACACATTAAAAGTAAGTGATTCAAAATGACTAAGTTTGATTAGTTGAGTGTTCCAATGACACCTAATACAACATTGTCATTTGTTGTCTAGCTACCATAAAAAAAAAATTAAAAAGTGGCGAAATATGGGTGTCGTCAGGGACTGAGCGCCGTACACAAGCATGCGAGAGCTGGGAATCGTGCCGTGCATGCCGCCTGCAGCCGGATAGTATTAAGAAAAAAACCAATGGACCGATTTTGACAAAACTTGGTGAGAAGGCTGACAGCGGCCTATGGACAGACTCTCGCAATGTTTTGGTGCCGATCTGTACAGCAGATCCGGATCAAAGGGCGGGTCACAGATACTTCTGATTTGGGGAGAGGTCTGCGCTCTCCAAAGTGCCGTTTTTGTTGGGAGAATTGTTCAAAAGATCAGAACATTCACTGCAGTGCCCTTTTAGTTGGGAGAATTGTTCAAAAGGTCGAACACTCACTGCAGTGCCCTTTTAGTTGGGAGAATTGTTCAAAAGATCAGAACATTCACTGCAGTGCCCTTTTAGTTGGGAGAACTGTTCAAAAGGCCAGAACATTTACTGCAGTGCCCTTTTAGTTGGGAGAATTGTTCAAAAGATCAGAACATTCACTGCAGTGCCCTTTTAGTTGGGAGAATTGTTCAAAAGATCAGAACATTCACTGCAGTGCCCTTTTAGTTGGGAGAACTGTTCAAAAGGCCAGAACATTCACTGCAGTGCCCTTATAGTTGGGAGAATTGTTCAAAAGATCAGAACATTCACTGCAGTGCCCTTTTAGTTGGGAGAATTGTTCAAAAGGTCAGAGCATTCACTGCAGTGCCCTTTTAGTTGGATGAATTGTTCAAAAGGTCAGAACATTCACTGCAGTGCCCTTTAGTTGAATTCTTCAAAAGGTCAGAGCATTCACTGCAGTGCCCTTTTAGTTGGATGAATTGTTCAAAAGGTCAGAGCATTCACTGCAGTGCCCTTTTAGTTAGACGAATTGTTCAAAAGGTCAGAGCATTCACTGCAGTGCCCTTTTAGTTAGACGAATTGTTCAAAAGGTCAGAGCATTCACTGCAGTGCCCTTTTAGTTGCGAGAACTGTTCAAAAGGTCAGAGCATTCACTGCAGTGCCCTTTTAGTTAGACGAATTGTTCAAAAGGTCAGAGCATTCACTGCAGTGCCTTTTTAGTTGGGAGAATTGTTCAAAGGCCAGAACATTCACTGCAGTGCCCTTTTAGTTGGGAGAATTTTTCAACAGGTTTGAACATTCACCGCAGTGCCCTTTTAGTTGGACGAATTGTTCAAAAGATCAGAACATTCACTGCAGTGCCCTTTTAGTTGGGAGAATTTTTCAAAAGGCCAGAACATTCACTGCAGTGCCCTTTTAGTTGGACGAACTGTTCAAAAGGTCAGAGCATTCACTGCAGTGCCCTTTTAGTTGGGAGAACTGTTCAAAAGGTCAGAGCATTCACTGCAGTGCCCTTTTAGTTAGACGAATTGTTCAAAAGGTCAGAGCATTCACTGCAGTGCCCTTTTAGTTGGGAGAATTGTTCAAAAGGCCAGAACATTCACTGCAGTGCCCTTTTAGTTGGGAGAATTTTTCAACAGGTTTGAACATTCACCGCAGTGCCCTTTTAGTTGGACGAATTGTTCAAAGATCAGAACATTCACCGCAGTGCCCTTTTAGTTGGGAGAATTTTTCAAAAGGCCAGAACATTCACTGCAGTGCCCTTTTAGTTGGACGAATGTTCAAAAGGCCAGAACATTCACTGCAGTGCCCTTTTAGTTGGGAGAATTTTTCAAAAGATCAGAACATTCACCACAGTGCCCTTTTAGTTGGGAGAATTGTTCAAAAGGCCAGAGCATTCACTGCAGTGCCTTTTTAGTTGGGAGAATTTTTCAAAAGGCCAGAACATTCACTGCACTCCTTTCTTTTAATAAAAGTGTCGGAGTGCACAATCTGAACTGTGAATGCAGCACATGACGAGAAGTACATGAAGCACGCCCATGGGTCCCTGGGCAAACTCTTGGGAAGCAGGACAGCAGCTAAATATCAAGTTCTGAGAGTCCTTCACAATTCTGTCTATGGCAACCTCATTTGATTTATTGCGCACACACACACACACACACACACACACACACACACAACACACACACACACACACACACACACACACAAGCAGCAAACTGAACAGAGAGACTATGTTGTGCACTCACACATTCACACAATGGTCAATGGAATGTCTATACACAAAACAGATGAAGTGAGCCAGTTACTGTGCAGAACCATACATACCAAGGCCGGCCAGGGCTGATGGTTTTTCCACAGCTTCCCCAGATACCAGTCAGACTGGTTTTCTACCAGTCCTATCGCCTGTGACACACAACACAAAGCAACACATCCAGAGGGGTCTTCAACTTTCAATTCATGTCAGTGTCTATGCTGTTTGTCAGAATGACCAAAGAGAACAGTGACAATATTTTGATTAAGCTGTTCACAGATATGCATAATGAAACAAGGACTGTTTATACTATTATAGCAGGCAAGCACATACACACCCTGTGCACATGTCCAGTGATCACACACAGTGAATCTTGTTCCCCTTTCACACATGCGCATCTCCCTCTTTTATCTCTTCTTTTCACTCTTCTGTCAGATCTGTGCTTAACAAATATCACATTACATATATCATATATACATTGTTCTCAAACTGGGTGCACACAAAAATAAAATGAGCACTTTCGAAGTCTTCAGAAACATTCCTTTACATTCTCTCTCTCCTGGTCTTTTTTCACCTGTCCCAAGTCTTGTGAAAGGAAATCTATTGGGCTGTGAGATGAAACACTACCACATAACCATGTACATGGAAGATAACTTTGGCTGCTGTGGTGAACTTGTTACATGCCCTTCACTCTAATCTAATGCTGCTTATGGTTCTTTTTCCACAAAGCTATGCAGCCATGAACATAGGAACTGCCCTAAAAATGAAGTTTAAAGCTCACTGATACACTCTCCTCTGACATGGGCACACAGAAACATGGATTTAACTTGCATTGCCCTGTGTTTGTTCACTTGTTCTGCTGTCATTGGTGTGTGCATGTCAGAGCTCTCTTCTTTTAAGGAAGTGTCATTTGTTGGTGTGCCTTGTGTCTGCAGGTGTGATGGGTAAAGGAAGAGCTGTGTGCCTTGTGTCTGCAGGTGTGATGGGTAAAGGAAGAGCTGTGTGCCTTGTGTCTGCAGGTGTGATGGGTAAAGGAAGAGCTGTGTGCCTTGTGTCTGCAGGTGTGATGGGTAAAGGAAGAGCTGTGTGCCTTGTGTCTGCTGGTGTGATGGGTAAAGGGACAGCACAAGCAGCATTGCTTTGGCGTTTTGGGCATGAACTTCTTAGACCACAAGATCTAAATCACCTTCTTTGATTATTCACTTTCAAATTGAGGATGAATGTAAAGTTAAAACAATAACAACAACTAAATGCAAAAACCACTGTCAGCAGTGTATTAATCTCCTCTTTTAATTTTGACAACTGATCATTCTTTAATTTTCAGATCTGCCAACCTCCTAAGAGACCAATCAGTAAGAATTGAAGCTCAGTGAGGCAGCAATGTGTAATTTCAGAGAGCTAAGAGTAATCAAGCGCGACACTTACCTTTTTTCAAGCAAACACGATGCGATGAAATTGTTCGCACCAATTTTTGTGAACTTTACTTTTCTTCAAAAACAAGCTGTTCTTTTAAGTGTCACAAGAAATCTTTACAAATTATGAAAATGTTTTCGTAGCTAAAACTTCAAAAGGACGCCAACTTCGATGAATGGTAAAGAGGTTGAAACGAACTGCGCATGATCGGAAACGTTTCTTGAAGATTACTGGTTATACGCACGGCGCCGTGCATGTCTGTACATAAGCCCATTTTTTCGTCCTTTTTTTTTGAAAACTTTCAATGTGTAATTTTTTGGCTAAATGCGTAAGGGCGTAAGAATTATCACTTGGGCGTAATAAATTACGTGAAATGCGTAACGGTTGGCAGGTCTGAATTTCATGTATCGCAACATGATGAGTAAAAAGGAATAAAAGACAAACACAATGTGAAGAAACTACACACACACACAAACACACACACACACACAAGCACACACACATACACAAGCACACACACACATACAAGCACACACACACACACACACACACACACACACACACACACACAGAGATGAAAAATAAAAACAGTGGAGCCAACTGTGTCATTCTCACATGCACTCACGCACGCACACATACACACACCATACACACACAGATGAAAAACGACCACGATGGAGCCCTCTGTCTCATTCACACAGACTGACCTGCTTTCCCTTCAGCACCCTGAAGATTTTCCACAGCTCAGCAATATCTGTGGCAAACGTGACGTCCGTGTCCAGCACAATCACCTGCGGACATGCACAGACAACAGGCCATCAGGTGCCATCACAGCACAGACACCTGCAGACATGCACAGACAACAGGCTATCAGGGTCATCACAGCACAGACAACAGGCCGTCAGGTGTCATCACAGCACAGACAACAGGCCATCAGGTGCCATCACAGCACAGACAACAGGCCATAAGTGCCATCACAGCACAGACAACAGGCCATCAAGTGCCATCACAGCACAGACAACAGGCCATCAGGTGCCATCACCGCACAGACAACAGGCCATCAGGTGCCATCACAGCACAGACACAGGCCATCAGGTGCCATCACAGCACAGACACCTGCAGACATGCACAGACAACAGGCCATCAGGTTTCATCACAGCACAGACAACAGGCCATCAGGTGCCATCACAGCACAGACAACAGGCCATCAAGTGCCATCACAGCACAGACAACAGGCCATCAGGTGCCATCACCGCACAGACAACAGGCCATCAGGTGCCATCACAGCACAGACAACAGGCCATCAAGTGCCATCACAGCACAGACAACAGGCCATCAGGTGCCATCACAGCACAGACAACAGGCCATCAGGTGTCATCACAGCACAGACAACAGGCCATCAAGTGCCATCACAGCACAGACAACAGGCCATCAAGTGCCATCACAGCACAGACAACAGGCCATCAGGTGCCATCACAGCACAGACAACAGGCCATCAGGTGCCATCACAGCACAGACAACAGGCCATCAAGTGCCATCACAGCACAGACAACAGGCCATCAAGTGCCATCACAGCACAGACAACAGGCCATCAAGTGCCATCACAGCACAGACAACAGGCCATCAGGTGCCATCACAGCACAGACACCTGCAGACATGCACAGACAACAGGCCATCAGGTGCCATCACAGCACAGACAACAGGCCATCAGGTGCCATCACAGCACAGACAACAGGCCATCAGGTGCCATCATAGCACAGACAACGGGCCATCAGGTGCCATCACAGCACAGACAACAGGCCATCAGGTGCCATCACAGCACAGACAACAGGCCATCAGGTGCCATCACAGCACAGACAACAGGCCATCAGGTGCCATCACAGCACAGACAACAGGCCATCAGGTGCCATCACAGCACAGACACCTGCAGACATGCACAGACAACAGGCCATCAGGTGTCATCACAGCACAGACAACAGGCCATCAGGTGCCATCACAGCACAGACAACAGGCCATCAGGTGCCATCACCGCACAGACACCGGCAGACATGCACAGACAACAGGCCATCAGGTGTCATCACAGCACAGACAACAGGCTATCAGGTGCCATCACAGCACAGACAACTGGCCATCAGGTGCCATCACAGCACAGTCAACAGGCCATCAGGTGCCATCACAGCACAGACAACAGGCCATCAGGTGCCATCACAGCACAGACAACAGGCCATCAGGTGCCATCACAGCACAGACAACAGGCCATCAGGTGCCATCATAGCACAGACAACAGGCCATCAGGTGCCATCATAGCACAGACAACAGGCCATCAGGTGCCATCATAGCACAGACAACAGGCCATCAGGTGCCATCATAGCACAGACAACAGGCCATCAGGTGCCATCACAGCACAGACAACAGGCCATCAGGTGCCATCACCGCACAGACACCTGCAGACATGCACAGACAACAGGCCATCAGGTGCCATCACAGCACAGACAACAGGCCATCAGGTGCCATCACAGCACGGACAACAGGCCATCAGGTGCCATCACAGCACAGACAACAGGCCATCAGTGCCATCACAGCACAGACACCTGCAGACATGCACAGACAACAGGCCATCAGGTGCCATCACAGCACAGACAACAGGCCATCAGGTGCCATCACAGCACAGACAACAGGCCATCAGGTGCCATCACAGCACAGACACCTGCAGACATGCACAGACAACAGGCCATCAGGTGCCATCACAGCACAGACAACAGGCCATCAGGTGCCATCACCGCACAGACAACAGGCCATCAGGTGCCATCACAGCACAGACAACAGGCCATCAGGTGCCATCACAGCACAGACAACAGGCCATCAGGTGCCATCACCGCACAGACAACAGGCCATCAGGTACCATCACAGCACAGACAACAGGCCATCAGGTGCCATCACAGCACAGACACCTGCAGACATGCAGACAACAGGCCATCAGGTGCCATCACAGCACAGACAACAGGCCATCAGGTGCCATCACCGCACAGACAAAAGGCCATCAGGTGCCATCACAGCACAGACACCTGCAGACATGCACAGACAACAGGCCATCAGGTGCCATCACCGCACAGACAACAGGCCATCAGGTGCCATCACAGCACAGACAACAGGCCATCAGGTGCCATCACCACACAGACAACAGGCCATCAGGTGCCATCACAGCACAGACAACAGGCCATCAGGTGCCATCACAGCACAGACAACAGGCCATCAGGTGCCATCACAGCACAGACACCTGCAGACATGCACAGACAACAGGCCATCAGGTGTCATCACAGCACAGACAACAGGCCATCAGGTGCCATCATAGCACAGACAACTGGCCATCAGGTGTCATCACAGCACAGACACCTGCAGACATGCACAGACAACAGGCCATCAGGTGCCATCACAGCACAGACACCTGCAGACATGCACAGACAACAGGCCATCAGGTGCCATCACAGCACAGACAACAGGCCATCAGGTGCCATCACAGCACAGACACCTGCAGACATGCTCAGACAACAGGCCATCAGGTGCCATCACAGCATAATCACCTGTGGACATGCACAGACAACAGGCCATCAGGTGCCATCACAGCATAATCACCTGTGGACATGCACAGACACCTGGCCATCAGGTGCCATCACAGCCATTCACATGTCTCGCTTTTCTCTGTCTCTCTTTTTCTCTCTCACTCACTCACTTTGCACATTTGTTTAAAAAAAAAAAAAATCCTCTCATTGTGGTCGACATGAGCATTCAAAAGACAACCTTATGCTTTCCATGAAAATTCTGCGCTAGACCCAAGCTACTGGAACAACATGGACTGCACACACCTAAAGAATACAGCACATCCCATGCCGAGACCAGGTACCTGTGGAGATGCCTGACACCAGCAATCATCTAAGCTCTCCTTGGGCGACACACGTGTAGGAGGCATTTCATTGCCAGAATCAGATTGTTCAGTCACCTGGTTTTTGAGGGACCCAATGTAATCATCGCCCACGATGGACAGACATAATAATAAATAATAATGTTAATTTATATAGTGCCTATTCTCTGAATATTAGGGCTCTAAGCGCTTTACATAACCAACATGACAGACACAGACACACACATAGGCGCACCCGCACAGGAGCGCACGCATACACGTGCTCAAGCATGACCACACACCCACGCTCACAGACACCCGCACGCACGTATGCACTCACATCAACACAGCCTGCACGCACAAGCGACACAACATTCTTTAAGTAAGGTGTGCATGAATAACGGTTGTCCTAACAGGAATTTAACTCGATGGCGTTTTGCTGAAACTTGAGCTTCAGTGTGTCAGTAACAGTGACTGACGTACCACTACTTCAGCATCAGCAGAACACAGAATCTTTACTCCATGTGTATGTGAGCTTCAATCCAGTGAAAACTACACAGGCCATTTGCCTGAGCATCACCAATACACATTCTTCACAGCTGACCAACTGAGCACAGTTCTTGCACTGATAGTGCCATTTTAGATCAGGTCAAAGGTTAGAATTTCTCCAAATCCGATGAAAAAGAGAAGGTACTATTCATTGCAAGAGATGATCAAACTTGTGAGAGGTGAAGGATCCGACACTGACCATGTTTATGTGACTAAAGGAATATCACATTGATGAGAAAATCATCTCATTCTTTCTATTGATGGACAATGCAAATATTCAAGGGAAAACGCACACATATTAAACACATTCTCCACTTCACTATTCAGAGACACAAGTTTGAAATTAGCAGAAACATGCAAGTAATATTTCTATGCATCTGCTTAAAAAGTAAACCCAATCGATGGTCAGATATGGTATAACTTGTGCACTTCCGTCATATTGTGTGAGTCTGCTGAACTTTTCAAATATTGTCAATTCAAAGTGTCATGATGAAGTGACAAGACTGTTTTAATAAATCGCTACTGAGGTTAG
Organism: Conus ventricosus; assembly: GCA_018398815.1. Classification (NCBI taxonomy): domain Eukaryota; kingdom Metazoa; phylum Mollusca; class Gastropoda; order Neogastropoda; family Conidae; genus Conus; species Conus ventricosus. The sequence continues at coordinate 75,415,784 of CM031614.1, forward strand.
GCATGATTTGTGCCTGACGCCAAATGTGCACTGCGGGAATGAACTGTAACCTTGGTGCAGTCACAGCATCATGAAATGAGGCTGGGAGATCATGGGTTCAAATCCTATCAGCAGCACACACCTGTGGTATTATCTGAAGCCTGGCTAGCTGGCAATCTGAGTTGCCTCAAGTGCTATGGCCCAAATGGGAAGACTGAAACTACAGAGTCAAGTTTCATCTGCTTTAATTATGCATGCACCATTGAAAGGTCAGCTGTGACGAAATTTCCCACAGCAGCAGCAGGTCTCTGTATTTCGGCTCTGGGCCACAATGGGATATGTTATAAAAGTGAGTTTTGAAAATCGCACTGCCATATAATCTTAAATGAAAAAGGAAGATAGAATCACTTTCTGTGTCTTCCTGGATCCTTAACAGAAACAAAATTTGTGGCACTCGGCCTTCATGTTCCGTTCTCATGCTGTCCCCAGTGTTGATTTCCCTTCCACATGTAGGTGTGGTCAGTGGTCAGTCTGGGTCAACGCCGTCAAAGTCAACAAGATCAAAAAGATTCTCTTTACACAGACATGGAGGCAGTTTCGTTTCTGATGGATCACACAACTTGTGCCATCTCCACCTCTGATCTATTGCCACTGTCATTATGGGCTTAGTTGGCCATGTCATTGTATACTGGATCAGAACAGGTACAAATAAATATCATTGTATATATACTGGATCAGAACAGGTACAAATAAATATCATTGTATATATATTGGATCAGAACAGGTACAAATAAATATCACTGTATATATATTGGATCAGAACAGGTACAAATAAACATCACGAAAGTGAATTAACAGCAGTGCAGTGTCTTCTCTGGTGGGCTGCCTCAAGGGAAATGTATAGTTTGTGTACTGTTGGTGTTGAGCTGGTGGGAAAATTTATAGTTTCCTGTGTACTGTTGGTGTTAAGGTGGTAGGGAAATGTATAGTTTTTCCCGTGTACTGTTGGTGTTGAGGTGGTAGGGAAAATTTATAGTTTCCTGTGTACTGTTGGTGTTGAGGTGGTAGGGAAATGTATAGTTTTCTGTGTACTGTTGGTGTTGAGCTGGTAGGAAAATTTATAGTTTCCTGTGTACTGTTGGTGCTGAGGTGATGGGAAAATTTATAGTTTCCTGTGTACTGTTGGTGCTGAGGTGGTAGGGAAAATTTATAGTTTCCTGTGTACTGTTGGTGTTGAGGTGGTAGGGAAATGTATAGTTTGTGCACTGTTGGTGCTGAGGTGGTAGGGAAATGTATAGTTTGTGTAGTGTTGGTGCTGAGGTGGTGGGAAAATGTATAGTTTCCTGTGCATTGTTGGTGCTGAGGTGGTAGGGAAATGTATAGTTTTCTGTGTACTGTTGGTGTTGAGGTGGTAGGGAAATGTATAGTCTGTGCACTGTTGGTGTTGAGGTGGTAGGGAAATGTATAGTCTGTGTACTGTTGGTGCTGAGGTGGTAGGGAAATGTATAGTTTGTGCACTGTTGGTGTTGAGGTGGTAGGGAAATGTATAGTCTGTGCACTGTTGGTGTTGAGGTGGTAGGGAAATGTATAGTTTGTGCATTGTTGGTGCTGAGGTGGTCGGGAAATGTATAGTTTGTGCACTGTTGGTGTTGAGGTGGTAGGGAAATGTATAGTCTGTGTACTGTTGGTGCTGAGGTGGTCGGGAAATGTATTGTTTGTGCACTGTTGGTGTTGAGGTGGTAGGGAAATGTATAGTTTCCTGTGTACTGTTGGTGTTGAGGTGGTAGGGAAATGTATAGTTTTCTGTGTTTGTTGGTGTTGAGGTGGTAGGGAAATGTATAGTTTTCTGTGTACTGTTGGTGTTGAGGTGGTAGGGAAATGTATAGTTTTCTGTGTACTGTTTGTGTTGAGGTGGTAGGGAAATGTATAGTTTCCTGTGTACTGTTGGTGTTGAGGTGGTAGGGAAATGTATAGTTTTCTGTGTACTGTTGGTGTTGAGGTGGTAGGGAAATGTATAGTTTTCTGTGTACTGTTGGTGTTGAGGTGGTAGGGAAATGTATAGTCTGTGTACTGTTGGTGCTGAGGTGGTAGGGAAATGTATAGTTTGTGCACTGTTGGTGTTGAGGTGGTAGGGAAATGTATAGTCTGTGCACTGTTGGTGTTGAGGTGGTAGGGAAATGTATAGTCTGTGCACTGTTGGTGTTGAGGTGGTAGGGAAATGTATAGTCTGTGCACTGTTGGTGTTGAGGTGGTAGGGAAATGTATAGTCTGTGCAATGTTGGTGCTGAGGTGGTAGGGAAATGAGTGGTGTGGAAGGTAAGGAGGTTAAGACTGTGGATGACAAATTTTTTTTTTGTGCACAGCATTCAAAACCAAGGTAATATATGTGTTCCATCTAAAAATTCACCACTCGGTCCACAGTCTCCTAAGCTCAAGAACAGACTGCAGTGTTTGAATGAAGGAACAGAAATGATCTTTATGAAGATCACATCATTCCACAGTATTATAGCATCACATCATTCCACAGTATTATAGCATCACATCATTCCACAGTATTATAGCATCACATCATTCCACAGTATTATAGCATCACATCATTCCACAGTATTATAGCATCACATCATTCCACAGTATTATAGCATCACATCATTCCACAGTATTATAGCATCACATCATTCCACAGTATTATAGCATCACATCATTCCACAGTATTATAGCATCACATCATTCCACAGTATTATAGCATCACATCATTCCACAGAATTATAGCATCACATCATTCCACAGTATTATAGCATCACTAACTGGGAGCCATTCCTGGGATGATTTCCCATAGACATGATGTGAGCAGCAGCGTGAAGAGTTTTGCAATGACATATGCAATGCATCATTTTCAATCATGGTCCCCATTTATGACAACAATGAAGAAAAAATGTTCACAGCTCCAATTCTGCTTGGATCATTTTTAACTCTCCACAAGAAGATTCTGACATTTAGCCGAGACAACAAAGAGGAAGGTGTGTGTTGTGTGTGTGTGTGTGTGTGTGTGTGTGTGTGTGTGTGTGTGTGTGTGTGTGTGTATGTGTATGTATGTTTGTATGTGGTGTGTGTGTGTGTGTGTGTGTGTGTGTGTGTGTGTGTGTGTGTGTGTGTGTGGTGTGACCTTGCCTAAAGTAATCTCCCTTTGGTTGGCTGACACTGGCATAGTCATGATGCTCTCCAGTCACCTGACACACGCGGCAGCCAACGTCCAGCCCCACTCACCTTGTGCAGGTCTGCTGGCAGGGTCTTGGGCAGGGTGAGCTTCATCAGGCCGTACACCCCAGAGTAGTGTCTGTTGGGGATCCACGTCACGTCAGGCTGGAAAGGCACACACACCGTTAGTGTTCACCCTCACTCACTGAATGACACACCAGGGGTTGCATAGCCTGTTAACGTTTTAAGCATAATTCCAGACACCTTGTTTTGTTTTTTTCCAGGTCAGTGAAATGAATGTACTCCGCAGAAGCATTCGCGCAAAATCAAGATCATAACTCACACACTGATCATCTAAATGAATGTACTGTTCAGAAGCATTTACACACATCATGATCATAACTCACACACTGAATCATCTAAATGAATGTACTCTGTCAGAAGCATTTACACACAATTCATGATCATAACTCACACACTGAATCATCTAAATGAATGTACTCCGTCAGAAGCATTTCACACATCATGATCATAACTCACACACTGAATCATCTAAATGAATGTACTCCGTCAGAAGCATTTACACACATCATGATCATAACTCACACACTGAATCATCTCACTGGCTACCAGCTGGCTACCAGCTGATGAAGAACTCACTGGCTACCAGCTGATGAAGAACTCACTGGCTACCAGCTGATGAAGCCACTGAATCATCTCACTGGCTACCAGCTGATGAAGAACTCAATACCAAGTGACAGTGATAAACGAGTATCTTTAAGAACTGCAATCTTGTCCCAGATCTCTTTCATTCCTTCCCGTACACTTTTCTCTCCATTCCTGTGACAAATATGAACATAATGGCAACCAGAAATTTCAAGGCAAAAAAGCACTGTTGGACTAAAGCATACTTCTCAAGAACTTCCAAGCTTTTACATGAGATATTCCCACCCTACACTTTCAAGAACCTCAAAGAATGACAACGACTCTTCCATCATGTGGGAAAGAACACAGCTGACAAACATGTCATCATTTTTCTGCATTCTTCACAGCTGGCCTGTTCAAAGCACTCCCTATCCCCAAGACAACCGTGTAATCTGCTCAGATCTATGGTCGTTCCTGAAAGTGGTCACTCTCTTTAGAATCTGTTCGCTGTCCTAATTAACTGTGTCAAATGTATGCGGCTTACTGAAAACCTATGTACTTCAATAAAAATATTAAAGTCTATGCACTTTACTTACAGATTAAAAATTTTTTAAAAAACTATGCATTTTCCTGGCAGTTTTTGTACTCTGACAGTGTTCAGCATCCAGAACTTTTACATTTCTTTGAACTTTTTAGCAAGTTGAAAGCGGATGGTTACAACATTATTCTGGCTTGGGTTCCTGGTCATGTTGGCATCGGCGGGAACGAAATGGTTGATCGTTTAGCCAAGAATGCCACAAGAGAGAAACTTTCCAACATTTATATCCCCCGCTCAGATGTGAAACCCAAAATTAATGATTATGTGAGAGACCTCTGGCAGGAGGATTGGAACACACAGACGAATAACAAACTCTTTCAGATCCGTCCAAACCTTAAGGACTTCCTCCCATCTACATCTGGTGGTCGTAAAGAGGAAACGGTTCTGTGCCGGCTGCACACCGGCCATTCGTATTTTACTCATTCCTACCTTTTAAAGAGTGAAGAAGCTCCGTGGTGCATTCCATGTCATGTGCCACTCACAATGAAACATATTCTTTTAGAGTGTTGGGACTTGCACGATGTGAGACACAAACATTTTACAGCGGAGTCCATGAAGATCCTGTTCAGGGATGTCCCGCCTGACGTGATCCTTGGGTTTTTGAGAGAGATTAACATTTTTCATCTGATTTAAGATTTTACGGAGGAGGGATTTTTAACGAAGTTTCTGGTGCGTTTCTAGAAGATGTTATTGACAGAGATGTGTGAAAGGTTGTTTTTTTTTGTTTTTTTTTAAATGACTGGTGAGTTGATTTTAACGTGGTGACAGCCCTGATGTGGCCCTTTGTGGTCGGCTGGGCTATAAGCAACATTATCTTATCTCGTTATCCTCCCAATAACAAAAAGCAATAACAGCTCTGATTAAGAGTTATGGACCAGTCTACAGTTGTAGCCTTTTGGTCAACAAGGAATAACCCCCCTCTCTCTTTTTCTTTTGCACTTGTTCCACTTTCTTCCTGAAAACATGTTTGATCTGTACTAACAATCGTTTTTAAAGGCACGCTTCATGTACAGCTCAAACCCCGGAAGACAGAGACAGAGTGCTTAACAGTCTCAAGCATGAATTAAAAAAAAAAACACACTATTAAAACAGCCCTTGTGCATCATAGCATCTTGCACAACACCATTCAAACACGAAAAACAAAACAAAACTGAACATGACTATTAAATGTGAATGTGTATACTTCAAATACCATCTTCCATTCCAAAATCTGAGAAAGAATTATGTGGCAATGTAGCCTATACTACACTCTTAAATCTTGTTTATGTCATATGACTTTTTAACACACACACTCATTTGTGCAGAGCTGCCAACCCCAAAATTTCTTCCCAGTACTATTCCTGGCTTTTCACAGTATTTTTCACCATCTGACAGTATTTTCCGACCGGAATTAAATTTCACGCGGCGTTTTGATTTCTTTTTTAACCAACTTATTTTGTATGCACTTTTCTTTTTATAATTAATAGTGATTAAAAACTATTAGCATAAGAGATTGATCAAGACTTACTCTTTGACAATAACATCGTTGATTCCACCATGACTTATAACGAAGTCTAAGTCACAGACGGTGCACCTCGCATACAGTGGTCCTAGTTTTGAGGCAACAATGCATGGAAAGTCCTTGGAATATGAGGGACGAAAGTGCTGTTGTCTTGCTGTTGTTGTTTTTTTTACTCCCCGAGGGTTGAGGCTCTTCACTTTTTCTTTTATTTGCGCCGTTGTCCATTTTGATGATGAAAAACGATGATGAAATTCAGAAAACCAATGTGCTTCTTCTGCCGCTCAGTGCTTACACGACGCTTAGGGTTCGCGGGCTTTCTTTCACTCGAGTCAGCACATGGTCCATCAGACCTATCACGTAACTGAGTGGAGCTTTTGTTTCCACATTCGGAAGAGGGGGTGGGGGAGGGAGGTTGGCAAGCAGGGGGTAGGATGGGCATACTACTTGCCATCCTCACCCTCCCCGCCCCCCCCCACCTCTCCCCTCCCCCCCTCTCCCCTCCCTCCTGCTAGCCACAGCAGTTGCTGCCTCAGCTGCTAAGGGCCAATCCTTAACACATGTCGTCTGCTACAGGGGTGGGGAGAGAGAGGGAGGTTGGCAAGCAGGGGGTATGATGAGCATACTAAAAATAGCCACAGCAGTTAAGTCGCTGCCTGGGCCATTCCTTAACACATGTCGTCTGCTACAGGGAGAGCTTAACAGTAAAAGGACAGATGGAATTTCCTGCCCTGCTAGTGGTCTGCTAAGGCGAGAGCTACACAGTAAAAGGATGGATGGAATTTTTTTTTCAGCTAGGGCCTACCTAGTCTATCAACTATATGTGGCTGGCAGAGGCCTTTTTCTTCTGTCTCCTTGTAGGATCCCTTTTAGCACTACAAATCTGCTGCCTCGGTAAAGCAACAAATGGCCGTACCATTTGCGCAAGTTCGTCACCGTATTATTTTGGCTCGACCGTATCACCGTATTTTTGTAAACTCGCCGTGACAAAATACGGCCGGAACGTACTGGTTGGCAGCTCTGTTTGTGTGCCAGATTTATGAAAAAATGGCAAATGTGAACCTTTATGTTGGCAAGCAGTTGCTCTTTCCTCTTACTAGCAGGACTGTTCATGGCATGATACTGTTTTGATGCAAGAGAGAAGTCTTATTCTTCAATATTGTCTATGTGCCTTCACTAGCAGGACTGTTCATGGCATGATACTGTTTTCATGCAAGAGAGAAGTCTTATTCTTGAGTAATGTCTACGTGCCTTCACTAGCCAGAATTGGCTATAGCTTTGCTGACCTTACCTTCAAAGAAAAGACTAAACAAACCATTCATCTGCCAGAATGCCATCATGGAAAAGACTGAACAGACCACATGTTTGCAGATCTTACCTTGATGGAATCTGCAGGGTAAAAGCTGATCTGCACTGCAACACAACCAAGACTCTGCCATAAGAATGGTCATGCTTTTGAAGTGAAGTGGTTATAAAAACACACACACTATTTGCATCCATACTTAGTCTGCATGAGCTAAAGATGCCTATAAAAGAGTAAATCAAGCAAAAACACTCTTTATTTCCTGAAAAAAAAACAAACAGACAGTATGATAAAAGCAAATTATACTAGTCACTGACGCGGCTCTATTAACATTCAGCCCTCGTAACAAACGACATTCTTCTGATATACAGAGTACATGGTCTCTGTGTGCCTGCCTTCTTGCTCCTCCTACAAAACCGCAGTATTCATCACATCTCCAGATCCAGCACATGATCTCATCGGCACTCTGGGCAGCTCAAATAGGAACCATTCTTGTGCTAGAAAGTCACTTCAGCTGCATTTATAATGTGACCATATAACAAAGCAAAAAGATTTAAAGCATGTAAGCGACGCCTTGTCTTTGCTGTTAGATTACAAACACTGCTTACAATCAGCCTGAGTAGCTCAGTTGGGAAAGTGTTAGACTGAAGAGCTAAAGATCCCTGGTTTAATTCCAAGTTCATACTCTTTTTCGCGGAGCATGTGTGTGTGTGTGTGTCTGTGTCTGTGTCTGTGTGTGTGTGTGTGTGTGTGTGTGCATGTGTGTATGTGTGCGCGTGTGTGTGTGTATGTGTGCGTGTGTGTGTGCATGTATGTGTATGCGTGTGTGTGTGTGTGTGTGTGCGTGTGTGTGTGTATGCATCTATGTATATATATATGTGTGTGTGTGCATGTGTGCGTGTGTGTGTGTGTGTGTGTGTGTGTTGGTGGGAGGGGAGCATGCGGGCATGTGTATGTGTGTGTAAGTGTGTGATTGTGTGTCCGAGTGCTAATATGTGTGTGTGTGTGTGTACATTGTGTGTGTGTGTGTGTGTGTGTGTGTGTGTGTGTGTGTGTGTGTGTGTGTGTGTGTGTGTGTGTGGTGTATGTGTGTGTGAGTATGCATGGCCATTAAAATGTATGAAACTGCACTTTCATGGTTCCCACTGTTTGACATGACTGCAAAAAAAGGACCTTAAAAGGACCTTTAAAGGACCATAATTTTTTTTCAAAGGACAAAATTTAACCAAGTTATAACTGAGAAAGCAATAACATACCTTTCTTCCTAAATGAGGGTAACACCCAATCCTGGACTTTCACTTGCACAAGAGTCTTGATACCATGAAATATGTCAGTAAGTGGGCCCCAAGAAAATAAGCTACAGCTGGGTGATTCACAGTACATTTTGATTAAGTCACAAAATATGGGTAGAGGGAGAGGAACATAGGAGGAGGCATCACCAACACAACTCGAGTCGCATGAATGTGGCTAAGAGAGGCAGAGTCCAGAGTCTAGTTTGATGAGTGATGAGGGAGGGGTGGGGAATGGGTGAAGAGAAGCAGCACTGGGGTGGGGAATGGGTGAAGAGAAGCAGCACTGGGGTGGGGAATGGGTGAAGAGAAGCAGCACTGGGGTGGGGAATCTGGTATCTGCCCGGCGGTTTCTCTCGGCTCTCGTGCAGTTCAGTCTTGGCATGTTGCTTCAAGACGGATTCCCCCATTGACATTATGTTGAGGGTTTTCTCACAGAAAGCACAACGAGCCACATGTTTGTTGTCAATAACTTTCCGCACCCAGTCTTTGTAGCTGTCCTCACGCAACCACCGATCTTGAAAGGAGCACTTCCCAGGCATTTTTCTGTTGCTTTCTGAGACAAATAGAAACTTTGGTGCCGCGAACAAGATGGCGCATGTTAAGTCTCGCGTTAAATCTCGCGTACGGGATCTGCCGATTTCCAGGAAAACTGTGACTGTTAGACTGATAATATATCGTCTGCTACTGACAAAATCAACGAAGACAACGGAATTTTAAATTCGGTTTGCTTTTTAATGCTGTTGTAGTTGATTTTGTGTAGCCTTTTGGCTCAATTAAAGGATTTAAACTAACCGCAACAATTTTAAAAGGACCTTTGACTGTTTCAAAGGACTGCCTAGCTGATATAAAGTACTTTAAAGGCCTTTAAAATAAAACCCAATTTCACAGCACTTTAAAGCACCTGAAAGGACCGTACGAACCTTGACTTTGCACAGGTCTGTTGTCAATTTTCTTTTCTTTCTTTCTTTCTTTCCTTCCTTCCTTTTTTTTTTTTCAAAGTTCCCATCATCAATGCAATGACCCCCAGGTACCTTCAGCGATGCTCCAGGTCTGGAACAGCTTGGTCAGGATGATCTGGGCAATAGAATCAGAGATGAAGTGAAAGTGCAGGGGGTTGCGTCTGTAGAACAGCACGCTCTTGATGAGGGTCACCACATCACGCGTGGCGTTGTGGCCCGCACACACAATGGCCACGTGAATCACCTACACAGCATGACACACAGTTTCGGTTCCGTCATATTATCGTCCAACTGATCACACAAGGCCCTTGCAAGGCCCTCATCTATTTGGAAACAAAGGGAAATCACTCTGACACAGAAAACAAGCACATACATATACATGGTACGTACAACCATTTATAATCATTAGAATATCGTTAGGACAACCACACTATACAAGCCAAATAAAAATGTGTATTGATGCACGGTAGCTAAACTGCTGACATCCTTCGGGCAGAGACAACAGGCCTCGCTGAAGGCTCCTGTCTGATTCTTAAAAAGCACTGAAATTTTAAAAGTCTTAGAAAAAATATGCAAAAAAATGTCAAATTACCAAACACCACAGCAGAATGGACAAGATGTGCCCATTCCGGAACTACACTGTGATTGTGTAGTCGCCAGATTACAACAAAATAACGGCATTTTATGAATTGTAAGAAGAGAAAATAGGGTAAAGACTTTCAAAACAAAGGTAGGTAAATGCATCACATGCACAGATAATCTGTTGACGACAGAGTGAGTCATCTGAGTGTATCAGAGAGACTGGGTTCTGTTTTAACACAATTATCTCCCAAAGCTTACCAGTTCAAATCAAACAAAAGTTTGTTTGAAAATCTGATGGTGAAAGTCATTTAATGTACACATCTTCTTTCTTTGTTACTAATGTTTATGTTGACCGCTTACAAAAATAATCCACACACCTCACCCCATCTGGGTAATCTAATTCAATGCCATTTAAGGTTTAAATTGATTTCAGTCACATTCATATAGTCTACACTAATGACAAGTCATCATTCAATACATGGTGCCTCCTACTGTCACGTCATTGTTAAACACACTGTCTACTACTGTCACTTATTGTTGTTATCTACACAACTGTCACGTCATTGTTAAACACACTGTCTATTACTGTCACTGTTGTAATCTACACTACTGTCACATAATTGTTAAACACACCATCTATTACTGTCACTGTTGTAATCTACACTACTGTCAAGTCATTGTTAAATACACTGTCTATTACTGTCACTGTTGTAACCTACACTACTGTCACATCATTGTTAAACACACTGTCTATTACTGTCACTGTTGTTATCTACACTACTGTCAAGTCATTGTTAAACACACTGTCTATTACTGTCACTGTTATCTACACTACTGTCAAGTCATTGTGAAACACACCATCTATTACTGTCACTTGTTATCTACACTACTGTCAAGTCATTGTGAAACACACCGTCTATTACTGTCACTTATTGCTGTTATCCACATTAATGACAAGTTATTGTTAATACACATCATCTATCATTACTGTCACTTCTTCTTGATGTCTACACTAATGTCAAGTCATCGTTGAATATACAGTGTCTATTACTGTCACTTATTCTTGATGTCTACACTAATAAGTCATTGTTCAATATACAGCGTCTCTTACTGTCACTTATTCTTGATGTCTACACTAATAAGTCATTGTTCAATATACAGCATCTATTACTGTCACTTATTCTTGATGTCTGCACTAATACGTCATTGTTCAATATACAGCATCTATTACTGTCACTTATTCTTGATGTCTACACTAATGACAAGTCATTGTTACTAAATATACAGTGTCTATTACTGTCATTTATTGATGGTTCTGTCATAATTGATACAAGGTGAAAACAAAGTTGTTAATTTTTGTCCCTTACACTGTTCTGAAGGCAATGCTAAAAGTGCGCTACCTACCTAAATCCTCAACTCTTCTCAAATGATCTGTATGGTCAATGGGTATGAGGAACAATGGCTGACAGGCTGATTTTTTTTTCTTTTTAAAGATCTTGTCATTGAATCTGTTTTGTGTTCCTAATGATTTTGTCCCACAGGTACAATAAAAGTTAATGGAGAAACAGTTTAAGCATGAGTCAAAAGCTGTGGTTTTGCATTCTCTAACACTGTGAATGAAAGTCCTCTCCTTACCTCACATTTGGGAACATCTGGCTCAGCATTCAAACATTTCATTTTGGTGGAGTCGTTAGCGGCGGCCAACGTCATCTGAAGACGCAGCAGTTCATTCTGTGTTTGACTGGAACATGTCAAAATGGACAGTGCACCACCATACAGCCGTGTACAAACATGATAAAACTGATGTGACACAGTTCTCCCATTTAGACACATTTCATTTTTTCAGATAGTGTTGTATAAAATTAACTAATGTACATAACTAATAACACATCGTTAAAGACCATTTCATCTTTGCCTGGTCAAGGTTGTGTCCTTTTGTTGCACGGAGCTGCCAACATTTAAGCCATGCTGAGCGATTTCTCTTACCTGCCTGACTTGTGTAGAAGGGAACATAGGATAGTTCATGCTCAATGATAACCTGCCTGACTTTGTAGAAGGGAACATAGGATAGTTCATGCTCAATGATAACCTGCCTGACTTTGTAGAAGGGAACATAGGATAGTTCATGCTCAATGATAACCTGCCTGACTTTGTAGAAGGGAACATAGGATAGTTCATGCTCAATGATAACCTGCCTGACTTTGTAGAAGGGAACATAGGATAGTTCATGCTCAATGATAACCTGCCTGACTTTGTAGAAGGGAACATAGGATAGTTCATGCTCAATGATAACCTGCCTGACTTTGTAGAAGGGAACATAGGATAGTTCATGCTCAATGGTAACCTGCCTGACTTTGTAGAAGGGAACATAGGATAGTTCATGCTCAATGATAACCTGCCTGACTTTGTAGAAGGGAACATAGGATAGTTCATGCTCAATGATAACCTGCCTGACTTTGTAGAAGGGAACATAGGATAGTTCATGCTCAATGATAACCTGCCTGACTTTGTAGAAGGGAACATAGGATAGTTCATGCTCAATGATAACCTGCCTGACTTTGTAGAAGGGAACATAGGATAGTTCATGCTCAATGATAACCTGCCTGACTTTGTAGAAGGGAACATAGGATAGTTCATGCTCAATGATAACCTGCCTGACTTTGTAGAAGGGAACATAGGATAGTTCATGCTCAATGATAACCTGCCTGACTTTGTAGAAGGGAACATAGGATAGTTCATGCTCAATGATAACCTGCCTGACTTTGTAGAAGGGAACATAGGATAGTTCATGCTCAATGATAACCTGCCTGACTTTGTAGAAGGGAACATAGGATAGTTCATGCTCAATGATAACCTGCCTGACTTTGTAGAAGGGAACATAGGATAGTTCATGCTCAATGATAACCTGCCTGACTTTGTAGAAGGGAACATAGGATAGTTCATGCTCAATGATAACCTGCCTGACTTTGTAGAAGGGAACATAGGATAGTTCATGCTCAATGATAACCTGCCTGACTTTGTAGAAGGGAACATAGGATAGTTCATGCTCAATGATAACCTGCTGACTGTGTAGAAGGGAACATAGGATAGTTCATGCTCAATGATAACCTGCCTGACTTTGTAGAAGGGAACATAGGATAGTTCATGCTCAATGGTAATCTTGTGCATGGTGCACTCTTCGTCCGTGGTTTGGTTGTGGTCTGCGTTGGAGCAGTTTTCTTTGTTTGGTAGGCAAGCAGGGGGGTGGGGGGGGGGGGGGGGGGGGGGGGAGAGAAGGGAAAGGAGGGGGGGGTGGGGGAGCAGCGTAGGGAGGAGTGGGATGGTAATGTGTAATGTCAAGATGGACTGAAATAACCATCACCACCTGAAGTAACTCAAGGAAAATGCTGCTAGCTAGATTAATCTTTTTGTAGCATGGGGCAACTGGGCAAGTACTTTCATCACCCCTTATTAACGTCTGTCTTTCATTGTTGGATACGTCATACTGGATTTGTTACATTTTTGTCAAAGGACAGCATCTTTTCCTATGGCAACTCTCTGACTGATGTCAGTTCAACTCCAGGCAACAGACAATCTGATTACCTGGGAAAAAATCACTATGATGCTTTCAAGGGAAACTCAGTTATCAATCAACAGAAAACCTTAAAATACTAGCTCTTACCCTGGCTGACCCTGGAGAAAGGTCCAGTGACGGTGAGGAAAGACCCATGACCACAGGGAAAGTCCCGTTGACAGTGGGAAAGACTACAACTTTGGATTCTCTCTTGAGGGCACATAAGACCGTATGGCGAAAGCTTGGCTGTGTCTGGAGTGGCACTGTCTTCATCTGTCCGTGGGCAGGGTGGTTGGGTCTGTGGGGTGTCATGTGCTCGGCAGCTGGAGGGTGGTGTTTTTTCGCCGGTGGGCTCTGCAGTCATGAAATACGGGCTGGTACACCCATGGGGATGCTACTTTGAGGCTGTTATGGGCTGCATCCTGTAGTCTAATTTACCTCTGTTCAGGAGCAGTTATGTCCCTTGATATCTTAATGGAGTGTCCTGTGCGTGCCTGTACCCATCGTCAACACAGCGCAGGCCTCCAAGGGTGGTACAGGACTGCTCTAAAGGCAGGCGAAGACAGTGCTTTTTCTGGGTCCTCCCCAGCACCTTCGGGCGTTTCTTTTTCTTCTTTGCCTTAACTAGGCTGACCCTGGAGAAAGGTCCAGTGACGGTGAGGAAAGACCCACTGACCACAGGGAAAGTCCTGTTGACAGTGGGAAAGACTACAACTTTGGATTCTCTCTTGAGGGCACATAAGACCGTATGGCGAAAGCTTGGCTGTGTCTGGAGTGGCACTGTCTTCATCTGTCCGTGGGCAGGGGTGGTTGGGTCTGTGGGGTGTCATGTGCTCGGCAGCTGGAGGGTGGTGTTTTTCGCCGGTGGGCTCTGCAGTCATGAAATACGGGCTGGTACACCCATGGGGGATGCTACTTTGAGGCTGTTATGGGCTGCATCCTGTAGTCTAATTTACCTCTGTTCAGGAGCAGTTATGTCCTTGATATCTTAATGGAGTGTCCTGTGCGTGCCTGTACCCATCGTCAACACAGCGCAGGCCTCCAAGGGTGGTACAGGACTGCTCAAAAGGGCAGGCGAAGACAGTGCTTCTCTGGGTCCTCCCCAGCACCTTCGGGCGTTTCTTTTTCTTCGAGAGGTATTTGAACTGGAAGTGATACCTAGACCTTATCTGCACTAAACAGTGTTCAGAAAACAAAGCCCTGGCAGGTGAGATGTTTCCTTGTGTGCTATTTACTATTTGCTGCTCCCTGCTTCACTTAAGGTTTCATTTGTTGACAAGGACAGTGTCTCCTGGGACATTCCACCACGTGACAGACCTGGCAATGTCTGACAAGTTGTGCACACATGTAACTAGGCACAAAGAACTCTGAACGTTCTGTGACATTAGCTTACAGCATACCTGAGCTCCTTATGTAGAACCATGTTCTGGGTTTCTGTGTCTCGCAAGCGCTGCACAATTCTAGACTCCAGCAGGCTGGCTTCCAGTTTTTCTGAAGTGCTGGCGAAGGCATCTGATGGAAGGGAACAAGACAAAAAAAAAAAGGATGAACATAATTTCACTTTCTTTTATTCTCCCTAGCTATTTGCCTATGTGTGCATGTGCATGAATTTACATGCCTATGATTGCATGCACTTATGTGAGAAAGATTGTTGAGTTTTGCTGTAGCATTTGTTGATTCGTTGCCTTGTTTTTTATCCGACTGACTCGGATTGCCTGATGGGCTGACTGGTGGGTAGCCTGCTTTGTGAGAAGTATTCTTGTTGAGACTACAATGCGGGTTTACTTTAAGCTGTGCTGGTGTTGTAGTTCTTAATCACCTGCAGTTCACAGAGCACATCTTTTTTCAAACTATATATTTCTGCTTTCAATCTCTTTCTCAGGTCACTTTACACAGCAGATACATACTAGCTTATCAGGTGAATTCAAATCAATTCAAACTGTGTAGTGCTCTCAGGACAAAGAAAAAAAAAAGAAAGCAGCATTAGCTTCTTAATAAGAGTTTCCATCCTCTGTCTATCCTCTCTCAATGTAATTTCTCTTTTAACAAGAGATAATAAAGTTGTCTGAAGTCTGATAAAGTTGTCTGAAGTCTCTTTTTTTTCTTTGTTTTCTGAAGTCTCCTCCCATTATAACTCATGTGTTCCTTCTCTGTGACCCCCCCCCCCCCCCCCCTCCAGAGGCAAACTGGAGACAGACCTTCTGAGGTGAGAATGAAACGCAGCATGTACATCACTGGCACAGCCCCAGGGCCAGCAGCAGGACCAGCACTTTCTTATGCAGACGCACCAGCACTCTGCAACAGTGCAACAACAGGCTGGTCAGATGTCTTCTGCAACAGTGCAACAACAGGCTGGTCAGATGTCTTCTGCAACAGTGCAACAACAGGCTGGTGGGATGTCTTCTGCAACAGTGCAACAACACGTTGGTCAGATGTCTTCTGCAACAGTGCAACAACAGGCTGGTCAAATGTCTTCTGCAACAGTGCAACAACAGGCTGGTCAGATGTCTTCTGCAACAGTGCAACAACAGGCTGGTCAGATGTCTTCTGCAACAGTGCAACAACAGGCTGGTCAGATGTCTTCTGCAACAGTGCAACAACAGGCTGGTCAGATGTCTTCTGCAACAGTGCAACAAAAGGCTGGTCAAATGTCTTCTGCAACAGTGCAACAACAGGCTGGTCAGATGTCTTCTGCAATTGTGCAACAACAGGCTGGTCAGATGTCTTCTGCAACAGTGCAACAACAGGCTGGTCAGATGTCTTCTGCAACAGTGCAACAACAGGCTGGTCAGATGTCTTCTGCAACAGTGCAACAACAGGCTGGTCAGATGTCTTCTGCAACAGTGCAACAACAGGCTGGTCGGATGTCTTCTGCAACAGTGCAACAACAGGCTGGTCAGATGTCAGGTCCTGAGCTTGACACAGGTCTGACACAGCAAAGACTAAACATTGAAAGTCCTAACATTTTTTTTTCTTATGAGTGCTTCAAAGACAAAAAAACATTTCCATGGAGCTACTTGAAAACTTTAACAGAAAAAAACGGTGGGCAGTCATGAGAGTGCAGTCCTCCACTCAGCTCAAACAGATCTCCTGGACAGGACCACTCAGCTCAAACAGATCCTGGACAGGACCACTGAGTCTCTTCATGAGAGTGCAGTCTCCACTCAGCTCAAAAAGATCCTGGACAGGACCACTCAGCTCAAACAGATCTGGACAGGACCACTCAGCTCAAACAGATCCTGGACAGGACCACTCAGCTCAAACACATCCTGGACAGGACCACTGAGTCTTTCATGAGAGTGCAGTCCTCCCTCAGCTCAAACAGATCCTGGACAGGACCACCGAGTCTCTTCATGATGAGTGCAGTCCTCCACTCAGCTCAAACAGATCCTGGACAGGACCACTGAGTCTCTTCATGAGAGTGCAGTCCTCCACTCAGCTCAAACAGATCCTGGACAGGACACTGAGTCTCTTCATGAGAGTGCAGTCTCCACTCAGCTCAAACAGATCCTGGATAGGACCAATGAGTCAGTTCATGAGTAGAAACAACATCATTTTTCAACCAGTTTAAGTCATGGCTGGTACAGACGAAAAGAATGACTTCCATGGAAAATATGAAACATTGAAAGTTCACATCACTATAAAGTTTGAATATTTCATGAAAATTATAATTTGTAGTTATCAAAAGTTACAGCAGTTTCACGGAGTGCATTTTCAGTGGGGGAAAACTGGCAATAATCTCACTGAATGCATCATGGATTGATGTCTGATCCAGATCTGCTCCAGAGATCCACATCAGTATTCATTGAGCTCATTCTTGGGCAACACTCCGTCTTTCCACCTTGGTGCTTTAGTTTTTATGTAAAGAAATTGCAATATCTTGCTGTACAGATCCCAGTTCTCCCTTTGATCTTAATCCACATAAATCTTCATGGACTCCACCTTGCCCCACAATTCATCTTTCGCACCATGCTTTGTTCAAAATCAGGTCAGTAGTGTCTGTGTGATCTTGCTGAAAGACAAAACCAACCAACCAATGAACAACGGAGGCGAAAGCACATACACCGTTATGGATGTAACTTAAGAAAGCTGAACTGGACTGCACTGAACAGCAAAACAGTAAATAACTGAATGTGTATAGTTCATGCTCATACCTTCAAACACATGCCCATAAGCATTCACAAATCTACCAACTGAAATGCACATGCATATACAGACAATATAGTGCATCATACAATTATCTACGTATTCCTTCTCCTCCACCCCAGCCCCTCCTCTTCCTAACCACCACTGCTCCTCTGTGCCCATTCCTTGTTCATCTCTACTGACCTCCCTTGGATTTAGAATTTAATGTTTAATTCATACATAGTCAAAAACACAAGCAAGTGGACATCCACCAAAATGCCTGTTTCAGTACAAAACGATGAATACACATTATGCACATATGGATGCATACACTATGCTCCAAAACAGATCTCAAGCGAATCAAACGGGCTGCTCACCTTTAGTACCAGTAGAGATGTGTAGAATCATGCAGTCCCATTGAATTGCAGTGTTCGGGGTTCACTGGGTGAACACAACTCTGCAGTAACAGTAACAAACAATACAGTACTAATCATTCCACAAGATCCTCATTTATCTCCATACATGAAGAAGTACATAAAAGAATTATTTCTAAGAAGCATTCGAGTGGGATCATTGGAAAGTTAGATACATTACAATTCTGTGCTACACGCGAAGAGAACAAGGGTACATGTGGATATTACCCAACTATTATCATTCAGCATGATCAATCAGGACACAGCTAAAATTATCTGTGTGTAACAAAAGAGGGAAGTGGATGGGGAGTGAAGAGTGGGGAGGCGGGATGGAGAAGGTGGAGAGGGAAGGACTGAGGGAGCGAAGAGTGGGGAAGGAGGGATGGAGAAGGATGGGAGAGGGGAAGGAGAAGGGAATGAGGGGGAGCGAAGAGTGGGGAGGTGGGATGGAGAGGGGAAAGGAATGAGGGGAAGTGAAGAGTGGGGAGGAGGGAGGAGAAGGAGGGAGAGGGGAAGGAATGAGGGGAGTGAAGAGTGGGGAGGAGGGGATGGAAGAGGATGGGAGGGGGAAGAATGAGGGGAAGTGAAGAGTGGGGGAGGGAAGGAGAGGGGAAGGAATGAGGGGAAGTGAGTGAGGAGTGGGGAGAGGGATGGAGAGGGGAGGAATGAGGGGCGTGCAAGATGTGGGGAGGAGGGATGGAGAGGGAAGAAGGAGGGCGAGTGCAGAGTGGGGAGGAGGGATGAGAGAGGATGGAGAGGGAAGGAATGAGGGAAGTGAAGAGTGGGGAGGAGGAAGGAGAAGGATGGAGGGGTGGAAGGAATGAGGGGAGGGAAGAGTGGGGAGAGGGATGGAGAGGGGAAGAATGAAGGGGACGTGAAAGAGTGGGGAGGAAGGGGGGGAGGAGGGATGGAGAAGGTTGGAGAGGGGAAGGGAATGAGGGGAGTGAAGAGTGGAGAGGGGAAGGGATAAGGATGGAGAAGGATGGAGGGGGGAAGGAATGAGGGAGTGAAGAGTGGGGAGGAGGGAAGGAGAAGGTGGAGGGGGAAGGAATGAGGGGAAAAGTGGAAGATGTGGGGAGGAGGGATGGAATGGGGAAGGAATGAGGGGCGAGTGAAGCGGGGGGGGGGTGGAGTGGGGAGGAGGGTTGGAGAAGGATGGAGGGGGGGAGGAATGAGGGGATGTGACGAGTGGGGAGGGTGGAAGGGAGGGGAAGGAATGAGGGGAGTGAAGAGAGAGTGGGGAGGAGGATGGAGAGGGAAGGAATGAGGGGAGTTGAAGAGTGGGGAGGGAGGGATGGAGAAGGATGGAGAGGGGAAGGAATGAGGGGTGTGAAGGAGGGGAAGGAGGGATGGAGAAGGATGGAGGGGGGAAGGAATGGAGGGGGAGCGAAGAGTGGGGAGGGAGGGATGGAAGAGGGGAAGGAAATGTGGGGAGTGAGAGTGGGGAGGAAGGGCTGGAGAAGGGTTGGAGAGGGAAGTAATGAGGGAGTGAAGAGTGGGGAGGAGGGATGGAGAAGGATGAGGGGGTGGAGGAATGAGGGAGTGAAGAGTGGGGAGGAGGGATGGAGAAGGGATGGAGGGGGGAAGGAATGAAGGGGCAGTGAAAGAGTGGGAGTGAGGGATGGAGAGGGAAGACATGAGGGGAGCGAAAGAGTGGGGAGGAGGGATGATGGAGAAGAGGGGAAGGAATGAGGGGAGTTGAAGAGTGGGGGGGGAGGATGGTGAAGGATGGAGGGGGGAAGGAATGGGGGAGTGAATGTGGGAGGAGGGATGGAGAGGGGGAAGGAATGAGGGAGTGAAGAGTGGGGAGGAGGGTATGGAGACGGTATGGAGAGGGGAAGGAAATGAGGGTGAGTGAAGTGTGGGGAGGAGGAGGAAGGAGAAGGTGGGGGGGAAGGAATGAGGGTGTGAGACGAGTGGGGTAGGAGGGATGGAGTGGGAAGGATGAGGGAGTGAGAGTGGGGAGGAGGGAATGGCGATGGATGGAGGGCGGGAAGGAATGAGGGGAGTGAAGGTGGGGAGGAGGGTATGGAGAGAGGAAAAGGAATGTGGGGATTGAAGAGTGGGGAAGGAGGGATGGACGAGGGGTAGGATAGAGGGGGAAGGAATGAGGGGAGTGAAGGTGGGGAGGAGGGATGGAGCGGGGAAGGAAGAGGGGGTGAAGAGTGGGAGGAGGGATTGGAGAGGGGAAGGAATGCGGGGAGTGAAGGTGGGGAGGAGGATGGATGAGGGGGAAGGATTGAGGGGAGGGAAGAGTGGGGAGGAGGGATGGAGGAGGGGAAGAATGAGGGGAGTGAAGAGAGGGAGGAGGGATGGAAAAAGGATTGGAGGGGGGGGAAGGAATGGGGGAGCGAAGCGTGGGGAGGAGGGATGGGAAGGATGGAGAGGGGAAGGAATGAGGGGAGTGAAGAGTGGGGAGGAGGGATGGAGAAGGATGGAGGGGGGAAGGATGAGGGGAGCGAAGAGTAGAACGTGGGAGGAGGGGATGGTGAGGGGGAAGGAATGAGGGGAGAGTGAAGAGTGGGGAGGAGGGATGGGAAGGATTGAGGGGGGGAAGGAATGAGGGGAGTGTGAAGAGGTGGGGAGGGAGGGATGAGAAGGATGGAGAGGGGGAAGGAAGAGGGGGAGTGACGAGTGGGGTGGAGGGATGGAGAAGGATGGAGGGGGGAAGGAATGAGGGAGTGAAGAGTGGGGAGGAGGGATGGAGAGGGAAGGGAATGAGGGGAGTGAAGAGTGGGGAGGAGGGATGGAGAAGGATGGAGGGGGGAGGAATGAGGGGAGTGTTAGATCTCTCCAGTGGGGAGGAGGGATGGAGAGGATGGAGAGGGAAGGAATGAGGGGAGTGAAGAAGTGGGGTGGAGGGATGGAGAAAGAAGGAAGGAGGGGGGAAGAAATGAGCGGGAGATGTGAAGAGTGGGGAGGCGGGACTGGAGAGGGGATGGTATGAGGGAGAGTGGAAGAGTGGGGAGGAGGGATGGAGAAGGATGGCGGGGGGAAGAATGAGGGGAGTGAAGAGTGGGGGAGGAGGGTTGCGAGCATGAGGGGAAGAATGAGGGGGAGTGAAGAGTGGGGAGGAGGGATTGGAGAAGGATGGAGAGGGGAAGGAATGAGGGGATGTGAGAGTGGGGAGCGAGGGTATGGAGAATGGATGGAGGGGGGAAAGGAATGAGGGGTGTGAAGAGTGGGGAGGAGGGATGGAGAGGGGAAGGGAATGAGGGGTGCGAAAAGAGTGGGAGGAGGCTATGGAGAGGGGAAGGAATGAGGAAGTGAAGTGTGGGGTGGAGGGATGGTGAGGATGGAGAGGGGAAGGTATGAGGGAGCGAAGAGTGGGAGGAGGGGGATGGAAGAAGGATGGGAGAGGGGAAGGATGAGGGGGAGCGAAAGAGTGGGGAGGAGGGAGGGAGAGGGAAAGGATGAGGGGAGAGAAAAGAGTGGGGAGGAAGGGATGGAGAGGGGAAGGACTGTGGGGAGCGAAGGTGGGAGGAGGGGATGGAAGAAGGATGGAGAGGGGAAGGAATGAGGGGAGCGAAGAGTGGGGCGGAAGGGTTGGAGGGGGAAGGAGGAAGACATGGGGGGAGTGAAGAATTGGGGAAGGAGGGATGGAGAGGGGAAGGAATGAGGGGAGTGAAGAGTGGCGAGGGGGATGGCGAAGGTACTCTTATGGAGAGGGAAGGAATGAGGGAGAGAAGAGTGGGGAGGAGGGCTGGAGAGAGGGAAGGATGAGGGGAGCGAGAGTGGGAGGAGGGATGGAGAGGGACGGAATGAGGGGAGTGAGAGTGGGGAGGAGGGAGTGGAGAAGGATGGGAGGGGAGAAGGAATGTGGGGAGGAAGAGGGGCTGGCGGGATGCGAGAGGGGAAGGATATGAGGGCGAGCGAGAGTGGGGAGGTGGGTGGAGAGGGGAAGGCATGAGGGGAGTGAAGAGTTGGAGGAGGGATGGAGAAGGGGATGAGAGGGGAAGGAATGAGGGGAGCGTTAAAGAGTGGGGAGGAGGGAGATGGAGAGGGGAAGGATGAGGGGAGCGAAGAGTGGGGGAGGAGGGATGGAGAGGGAGGAATGAGGGGAGTGAGAGTGGGGGGGGGTTGTAGAAGGATGGAGGGGGGAGGAAGGACATGAGGGGAGGCGAAGAGTGGGGGAGGAGGGATGGAGAAGGATGGATGAGGGAAAGGCATGAGGGGAGTGAAGAGTGGGGAAGGAGGATGGAGAAGGATGGAGGGGGGAAGGGAATGAGGGGAGTAAAGAAGTGGGGAGGAGGGATGGGAGAGGGGAAGGAATGAGGGGCGTGAAGATGTGGGGAGGAGGGATGGAGAAGGATGGAGGTGAGGGAAAGGACATGAGGGGAGTGAAGGGTGGGGAGGAGGGATGGCGAGGCGGAGGGAATGCGGGAGAGTGAAGAGTGGGGAGGGGGATGGAGCAGATGGAGAGGGGAAGGATGAGGGGAGTGAAGAGTCGGGGAGGAGGGATGGAGAAGGATGGAGCAGAGGGGGAAGGTATGAGGGGAGTGAAGAGTGGGGGAGGAGGGATGGAGAAGGATGGAGGGGGGGAAGAATGAGGGGAGGAAGGAGTGGGGAGGAGGGATGGTAGAGGGGAAGGAAGGAGGGGAGTGAAGAGTGGGGAGGAGGGATGGCAGAAAGGATGGGAGGGGGGAAGGAATGAGGGGAGCGAAAGAGTGGGGAAGGAGGGATGGAGAGGGGAAGGAATGAGGGGAGTGACGAGTGGGGAGGTGGGCTGGAGAAGGATGGAGCGGGGAGGAATGAGGGGAGTGAAGACGAGGGGAGAGGGATGGAGAAGGATGGAGGGGGGAAGGATGAGGGGGGGGACGTGAAGCGTGGGGAGGTGGGATGGAGGAGGGGAAGGAATAATGAGGGGAGTGAAGGTGGGGAGGTGGGATGGAGAAGGATGGAGAGGGGTAGGAATGCGGGGGGATCGTGAAGTGTGGGGAGGAGGGATGGAGAAGGGATGGAAGGGGGGAAGGCATGAGCGGGAGTCCGAAAAAGAGTGGGGAGGAGGGATGGAGAGGGGGAAGGAATGGAGGGGAGCGAAGAGTGGGGAGGAGGATGGAGAGGGGAAGAATGAGGGGAGCGAAGAGTGGGGAGGAGGGATGGAGAAGGATGTAGAGGGCGGAGATGAAGGAAGAGGGGAGGCATAGTGGAGGAGGAGGGATGGCGAGGGGAAGGAAATGAGGGGAGTGAAGAAGTGGGGAGGAGGGATGGAGATGGATGGAGCGGGGAAGGAAATGACGGGGAGTGAAGAGTGGGGAGGGGGAAGGAGTAGGATGGAGAGGGGAAGGAATAAATGAGGGGAGTGGAAGAGTGGGGAGGAGGGATGGAGAAGGATGGAGAGGGGAAGGAAGGGGGGGAGTGAAGGTGGGGAGGTAGGGATGGAGAAGGATGGAGGGGGGAAGGAATGGAGGGGAGTGAAGCGTGGGGGAGGAGGGATGGAGAGGGAAGGATTGAGGGGATGAAGAGTGGGGAGGAGGGATGGAGAAGGGGGGAATGAAAATGATGGGAGCAAAAGAAGTGGGGAGGAGGGATGGAGAAGGCATGGAGAGGGGAAGGAATGAGGGGAGCGAGGAGTGTGGAGGAGGGATGGAGGGTGGAAGGACTGAGGGGAGGGAAGGTGGGGAGGAGGGATGGAGAGGGGAAGGAATGAGGGGAGCCATGAGTGGGGAGGCGGGATGGAGAAGGATGGGAGGGGAAGGAGGGGAACGGAATGAATGGGCAGTGAAGGTGGGGAGGAGGGATGGGAGGGGGACAGGAATGAGGGGAGCGAAGAGTGGGGAGGAGGGATGGAGAAGAAGGAAGGAGAGGGGGAGGAATGAGGGGAGCGAAGGTGGGGAGGAGGGATGGAGAGGGGACGGAATGAGGGGGAAGTTGTGGGGAGGAGGGATGAGCGAGGGGAGGAATGAGGGGAGTGAGAGTGGGAGGAGGGATGGAGAGATGGAGATGGGAAGGAATGAGGGGAGGGGAAGAGTGGGGGGTGGGATGGAGAGGGGAAGGGATGCGGGGATGTGAAGAGTGGGGCGGAGGGATGGAGAGGGGAAGGATGAGGGGAGTGAAGAGTGGGGAGGAGGGATGGAGAAGGATGGAGAGGGGATGGAATGAGGGTCCGAGTGAAGAGTGGGGGAGGGAGGAGGGAGGAGTTGGGTGGGGGGGGAAGGAATGAGGGGGTGTTGAAGAGTGGGGAGGAGGGATTGGAGAGGGGAAGGAAATGAGGGGAGTGGAAGAGGTGGGGAGAGGGTGGAGAAGGATGGAGAGGGGAAGGAATGAGGGAGGTGAAGAGTGGGGAGGAGGGTGGAGAGGGGCAGGAATGGGGGAGCGAAGAGTGGGGAGAGGGAGGGAGAGGGGACGGAATGCGGGGAGCGAAGAGTGGGGAGGAGGGATGGAGAAGGATGGAGAGGACAGAAGGATTGAGGGGAGTGATGAGTGGGGAGGGAGGATGGAGAGGGGAAGGAATGAGGGGAGTGAAGAGTGGGGAGGAGGGGATGGAGAGGGGAAGGAATGAGGGGAGTGAAGAGTGGGGGAGGAGGGATGGAGCAGGATGGAGAGGGGAAGGAATTGAGTGGGCGTGAAGGTGGGGAGGAGGGATGGAGAGGGGAAGGAATGAGGGGATGTGACAGAGTGGGGGAGGGAGGGATGGAGAAGGTTGGAGTGGGAAGGAATGACCCATCCCCCATTGCAGGGGGAGTCGAAGAGTGGGGCAGGAGGCATGGAGAAGGATGGAGGGGGGGAAGGAATGAGGGGTAGTGAGAGTGGGGAGGCGGATGGACGACGCCCCGGAAGGCATGAGGGGACGAGACCAGAGTGGGGAGGAGATGGAGAGGGAAGGAATGAGGGGAGTTGAAGCGTGGGGAGGAGGGATGGAGAGGGGAAGGAATGGGGGTGTGAAAGCGTGTGGGAGGAGGATGGAGGGGGAGGATTGAGGGGAGTGAAGTGTGGGGAGGAGGGATGGAGAGGATGTGAGGGGGGACGGAATGAGGGGGAGCGAAAGAGTGGGGGAGGAGGGATGAGAAAGGATGGAGAGGGGGAAGGAATGAGGGGAGTGAAGAGTGGGGAGGAGGATGGAGAAGGATGGAGGGGGGGAAGGAATGTGGGGAGTGAGAGTGGGAGGAGGGATGGAGAGGGGAAAAGGAATGAGGGGAGTGATGAGAGTGAAGAGTGGGAGGTGGGATGGAGAAGGATGGAGAGGGGAAGTGGATGAGAGGGGACGGAATGAGGGAGTGAACGAGTGGGGAGGAGGGATGGAGAAAGGATGGAGGGGGAAGGAAATTTTGAGGGGAGTGAAGCGTGGGGAGGCGGGATGGAGAGGGGAAGGAATGAGGGGAGTGAAAGATTGGGGAGGCGGATGGAGATTGATGAGAGGGGAAGGAATGAGGGGTGCGAAAGGAATGGGAGGGAGGATTGCGAAGGATGGAGAGGGGAAGGAATGAGGGGAGTGAAGAGCTGGGGAGGAGGGATGGAGAGGGGAATGAATGAGGGGAGTGAAGAGTGGGGAGGAGGGATGGAGAAGGATGGAGAGGGGAAGTGGATGGAGAGGGGAAGGATGAGGGGAGCAAAGAGTGGGGAGGAGGGATGGAGAAGGATGGAGAAGGGAAGGAATGAGGGGAGTGAAGAGTGGGGAGGAGGGATGGAGAAGGATGGAGAGGGGAAGGAATGAGGGGAGTGAAAAGGGAGGGGGGTGATAGGGGAGATGGTCAGGGGAGAAGAACCATGGCAAGTTACAAAATGATAAGTTCACATTTTTGACATATTTACACCTTCTGTCCTGTGCTACTCTGTGACTGGCTGAATCTTTATGCGCGTCACACGTTTAGCACTGAATGGTATAATCGGTTCCATAGTGATGGTGTCATGTTTCCATATAATGTTCACTGCTTAACCCTGGCAACCTCTAAAAGTGTCTCCTGGGACAACGGTCATCACAAAGCTTTATAATACATAATATCACTATATACTTTCAATTGATTTGGGGGGTTTTCCCCTTGAGGTGGACCAGCTATGATTTGATATATGTTGCAAGGCATGTTAAAATGAAAGACACCAGTGTTAAATTTGATGAAAGTTTTACTACAGCGATTTTTTTTTTAGACAGACTCTTATCTGCCAATGGAAATCTGACTGGCATGCTCTCTTCATTGAAAAACAATGTTCTGTCTCACTCATCTCAACATGCAGGACACAGACCACAAGCTACAAAATTTGTTTTACTAATAAAACTTTTTAAAGCAAAGATTTTTATGTTTCAGAGTTCCTTGCCAATAAGATAAGATAAGATAATGTTGCTTATAGCCCAGCCAACCGCAAATGGCCATACCAGGTCCTTGTCAATAAGATAAGATAATGTTGCTTATAGCCCAGCCGACCGCAAATGGCCATACCAGGTCCTTGTCAATAAGATAAGATAAGATAATGTTGCTTATAGCCCAGCCGACCGCAAATGGCCATACCAGGTCCTTGTCAATAAGATAAGATAATGTTGCTTATAGCCCAGCCGACCGCAAATGGGCCATATCAGGTCCTTGTCAATAAAATGTTCGTTACATTAATGGTCATTATGTGTTGATAATATAAAAAAAAAAATACTGTAAGAAATTTTCTCATATCAGAGGGTCTGTGGAATATTCAAAATAATGACATTAACTCAAAAACTGCATACACTCCATCACATTACATCATCAATATGTGTTTGGCAGACAGCTATTCTGTCACAAGAAGATCAAAGCATGTTCAGCAGCAACCTAACAAACATCCATCAATTTTTGCCTTACTCATAGTTGTCCAACATCAATGTATCTGACAATAAAATTTCAGATTCCATTCCACATAAATATGCATCAGTGACTGACCAGAAAGGATACAAGACAGATCAACCACAAAGATGTTGCAGAAAATGTACAAAATCCCCACATCTCCAAGGCGACTGAGTGTGTTTGAGTCATCTTCTTTCATTGCTCAACCCCTTCCCCTTTTAACACTCTGAATGCAGTGATGACTTGAATGTCATGGATGTTTCTGCTTGTGGATTTTATCTGGTGTCTACATCACATGCATATAGATGTATTAAGGCACGCAGACGAACACCACATACATGCAATATTTCTTTTGGGTAATAATATACATCGATGATTTTTATTTCAAATACACGTCATGTGATATCTTTGGCTGAGTCCACTTCTACTCCCATATAGATCAGAAGATACTTTACTGATATCATACTAACTACCTACTCCATCAAAAGATGTTTTTCTCCAAGGAAAGTGTGGACATTGCCCACTTTTGAACTGCTTACTGAGTGACTGATGGGCTGACAACTGGTTTGGCTTCTTGGATTTACACATAAAAACAAACATTCTGACAAATATTAAATGAGACAGACATACACTGACTTAGATCTAACAGAGAACAATAATTAATATCCATATTCTCCTTTCCTGAAGAAATTTAAGTCTACCGACTATGGGAAGTTTCTAATCTGAACTTCTTTCCGTTAACTGATTGCCCTTTTCTTGTGGAAAAAAAAAGTGGACACTACCTAAACAATCATATAGCAGGTCTGTAGTAGTAGTAGTAGTAGTAGTGTAGGGACGGCTTTTTGGCCTTAAACCTTACGGCCTATATGCGTCCCCTCATTATTTTTCAATTTTATTTCGGTCTGGTTGCATGCCCATCTTATAAAATAACATTTATTCAATCCACAATGAAGAAAAGTTCTTTCAATTTAGGGTCTTCATCTAACTTGAACTTGAACTTGTAGGTGTTAGAGGCCTTAAAAGGCCTGTTCACCATTCTAAATATTACACTTGGGATGAAAAACATCGCATGCGTGGATGGAAGAGAGTCACGACTGAGACTATCTATGCTGATAACATTCCGGATTGTATTTTGTCGGAAGTTCCTGCCAATGAGTATCTAACCGTGATTTGAAGATGTTGACTGTAGGGGCTGTTACTACGGAGTCAGGAAGACCATTCCAAACATCAATCACACGGAGAGAGAAGTAGTTTCCCTGATATTCAGTCTGTGATGAACTTTGGATAGTTTCAAGGAGTGTCCTCTGCTGTCCCTGCTGGTAAATAGTTCAAAACGTGGTTTATCACTCCGGTAAATGCCATGTATGAACTTGTACAAGTCTATCATGTCTCCCTTTTTCTTCTGTGCTCCAGGCTTGGTAGTTTGAGAGTAGAAAGACGCTCAGGATATGGTTTGTCTTTAAGAGATGCTAAAAGTTTAGTTGCTCTGCGCTGAACATCTTCTACATCCTGGCACAGTGTTTTGTGGTAGGGTTGCCAAACTAAATGTCCGTACTCTAGTACTGGTCGTAAAAGAGACTTGTACAGTTGTAGGAAGGTATCTTCAGTCAGAAAGTCAAAGGAGCGACGGATGATACCAACAACTCTATTTGCTTTAGCAGTTGCCTTGGCCACATGTTCTCTGAAATTCAGTTTGTTGTCAATGTAAACCCAAGGTCCTTCTCAACTTCAATTTCAGACAGAGTTGTGGTACATGTCTCACCTTCGATGTTTACTTCGGTCATGTGGTATACAGCATCTGACTTTTTGTTCCCCAGCTTCAGGACATGGCATTTTTCAGGGTGGAACTTCAATAGCCATTGTCTTGACCAGCTTTGCAGCCTGTCTAGATCTCCCTGCAAAACATGCGTAGCTCCTTCATCGTCAGTTCGTGCAAAAACCTTAGTGTCGTCTGCAAATAGGTGTACAGTGTTTTGAACGAGATTCGGCAGATCGTTAATATACAGTACAAACAAGACAGGTCCTAGGACACTACCCTGGGGAATCCACTCGAGACATTGGCTTCTTGTGACTGTGTGCCATTGACGACAACCCGATGACGCCTGTTGTGCAGGAAGTCCTGTATCCAAAGTAATATCTTCCCTTTAATACCGTGTGCCTGAACTTTTGAAACAAGTCGTCTGTGTGGAACGCTATCAAACGCTTTCTGGAAGTCCATGTAGACAATGTCGACTGATCCTCATCATCTAAGACCTTAGTCCATGTGTCCATGACGTCGAGAAGCTGAGTGATGCACGACCTCCCTTTACAAACCCATGTTATTTCTCACTGACAAGATTGTTTTCTTCTAGGTGTTTGACAAGTTGTTCTCTTACTAATTTTTCCATTACTTTGCAGAGGATGCATGTAAGGCTAACTGGCCTGTAGTTATTAGCTAGCATTTTGCTGCCTTTCTTGAAGATAGGTGTAACCTGTGCCAACCGCCAGTCTTCTGGGATTTTTCCTTCGTTCAAGGATTTCCTGAACAGCATGGCCACTGGGGTGGCAAGAACATCTGCAGTCTTGGACAAAAGCATTGGGTTTAGCCCATCCGGTCCCGAAGCCTTACTCGTGTTTAAATCTGCTAATAGTTTTCTGACTTTCTCAGTATCGATCTCGAAGTCACTTAGTTCTTCATTGTAACTGCATACCTGTGGTTCCGGCAGGTCCCCATCCTCTTCTACAGTAAAGACGCTCTGAAAGAATGCATTCAAAATCTCAGCTTTCTCTTGGTCCGACTTTGATTTGCAGCCATCCTCTTTCTTCAGGTCTGCTACACCACTCCTTGTCTTGGTTTTGCTGCTCACGTATGACCAGAAAGCCTTTGGATTTTGTTTTGCTTGTGCAGCTACTGCTTGCTCCATTCGACGTTGTGCCTTCTGACATTCTTTCTTAGATTTGTTTCTTGCTTTGGCATACAGCAGATATTCCTTTCCATCCCTAGTCTCCTGCCAACGGCGGAACAGCTTGTGCTTTTTCCTCACCGATATTAGGGTTCCATTATCCATCCATTTCTTAGATCGCTTGCCAGCGAATTTTGTCTTTGGAACATGTGCTGTATAGCTGAATTTATCTCATCTTTGATTCTGGTCCACATCTCGTTAACGTTCAGGCTACTCAACTCTGTCCCAATCACATCTCCTAGCTGTTTCCCAATTGCACCGAAGTCTGCTTTTGAGTAGTGTGCGTAACCTCTTTCGAATCCTCCTTACCACTACATGCCAGGTGTATGAGCAGAGTCGCATGGTCACTTTTCCCTAAGCCAGCACACGTGTTTATATCACTGATTGTGTCCTCTCTGTTTGTCAGTACTAGGTCCACAAGGCTGGGTGCTTGTCCCTCTCTGATGCGGGTAGGGTCCCTCTGGTGCTGAATCAGATATGAATCCCTGCAGATCTTCAAAAACTGGGAGGCTGGGTGTCCTACTCCTGATCTACATGTTTCTTTGTTCCATTCAATTTCTGGATAATTGAAATCACCCAAGATGAGTAGATTCCCAGATTTGGGTGCTGCTGCCTTTGCTATCAGGTCATTCAATTTGGCTGAATTTTCAACAGTACTACTGGGGCTTCTGTACACCACGCCCAGGGTCAGTGATTCTCCTCTCTGCAGATGACATTCATTGATTCAATAAAAATTGACTCCTGGAAATCAGAGTTCAGATCTTCACACAAAGACGGGAGTTTTTAAAGCTGTTGATGTCAGGTGCATATTTGGTGTTACTAGGCAGTGCATTCCAATATTTAGCAATTCTAAAAGCAAAACAAGCAGGGCTCCCAATGACGCACATATGTGCGTCCATGACGCACTATGAGCGAAAAGGACGCACTAACAAAACGTGTAGCGAGTCCTGCGGGACGCACTACAAATCAGGCAAACCCCAAAACGTGCCGCGGTCAGTGATCAAAGCTGAGCACCCACAAGCTTAGCGCGCGATTGCCTGCCGTCAAATTCAGGACAGCGTGTGCCCGCGAAAGTACAGTAAGCCGAGAAGTTGCGTAAACACTGATAGGCTCGCCTTGTGGCCCACGTCACTGAACGGTTACTCAGTCGACCGGCTGACTTATTCAGACTGTGGCGCCCGCCGCCACTAATTAACCAATTCGATGACTCACAAGTTGTAACAATCGCGTGTGCAAGCCTAGGCGAACGAAGCAGAAAGGATGTTCA
The DNA here is from genome assembly GCA_018398815.1 of Conus ventricosus. Lineage (NCBI taxonomy): Eukaryota > Metazoa > Mollusca > Gastropoda > Neogastropoda > Conidae > Conus > Conus ventricosus. Next base: position 75,446,882 of record CM031614.1, read on the forward strand.
CGGCTATCGCATCTCAAATAATATGTCGTTGCTTAGTGGTTGGGCGCTCCTAAAAAACGCAAAGAAAACATCTTCTGAAGATGCTACAGACAGTGAATCGTCGATTCCTAAAGAAATATCTACAGCAACACCACCTAACCAGAAATGTTTTTTTTTAAAGAAATGTTTTCAGAGAGAGAGAGAGAGAGAGAGAGAGAGAGAGAGAGAGAGAGAGAGAGAGAGAGAGAGAGAGATTCATTTACTCTGAAATGTTCACACTATCAAGCCGATAATTAAAATAGCAAGAAATACTACATTTTCTGTATTAGTTAATTTTGTTCATGGGGACTCTCTATACCCTCTGGGACCCTCTATAGCATCAGTGAAGGAGTCCTGGGACCCCTGTCTGTCAGTACAAATGGTAGCCCTGACAAGACTTTCTTTTGTTAGTATGGCATGTCTGATAAAAATCTTGCCTTCAATATTTCTCGTGCAACCCCTTTCTGAGAATTTGAAAAGCGCATGCACATTAACATCATCATAATTATGGAATATATTTAAAAAAATTGGATTAGGTCTCCTCTGATCCTCCTTCCTTTCAGTGAGTGTAATTGGAGATAATGTAATCTTTCTTTATAGTTTAAATTACTACACTCTTTCAGGATTTTAGTAGCTTGCCTTTGTACATTTTCTATCATTTTTGACTGTCTTTTGAGATGGGGACTCCAAATTACATTAGCAATTGAGATGGGGTCTAACAAATGCTTTATATAACTTGACAAATGTCCCCTTTTCTAGAAAGGTAAAAGTTCTCCTGATGAGTCCCATCATCTGATTTGCTTTGTTCACAACTCGCTGGATGTGAGGATCAAAGGATAGATCTTTATCAAAGGTTACTCCAGGTCTGTTTCTTCATCACATGTATTAATTTTCTGCAATTTGTCATTCACAATCATAGTATATATTCAAACTGTTTATTCTTTTTGCCAGTGTGCATCACCTTACATTTTGCTACATTGAAGTAAAGGTTCCATTCATCTGACCATTCTTGTAGCTTGTTTATGTCCTGTTGGATCTTTGTGCTGTTTGTCGCCTTATCATATATTTTTGTGTCATCTGCAAATATTTTGCATGTGGTTTGAGTCATGTCCGGTAAATCATTAATGAACACAGTGAATAATATGGGCCCTAGGATACTACCCTGTAAACTCTACTTAGGACCTCAGATGTCTTGGATCTCTCTTCTCCCACTCTCACTAATTGTGGCCTTCCTTTAAGAAAACCTCTGATCCAGTTTAGAACATTACCATTTACTCCATATGCTTTTAGTTTAGTTAGCAGCCTTTCATAGGGGACAGAATCAAATGCCTTTCTAAAGTCCAAGTAAATTATATCAATTGGCTCCCCATTATCTACCAGTTCTGTTAGGTTGTCGATTACTTCTAGTAATTGTGTGACACATGATCTCTTTTTCCTAAATCCATGTTGGCATTTAGCATATATAAGTCATTTTCAGTAAAATGAGCAACTACCACATCCCTTACAAAGCTCTCTAAAATCTTACATGCAATACAAGTCAAGCTCACGGCCTGTAATTACTGGGTCTGTTTTGGAACCTTTTTTAATATAGCTGTGACCTCTGCAGTCTTCCAATCACTAGGTAAGGACCCTGTTTCTAAGGATTTGTTAAATATATTACATAGTGGACTAGCTATCTCATCACTTACTTCTTTTAACACTCGTGGTGGAATGAGATCGGGACCTTGAGACTTGTTAGGGTTTAACTCTTTCAATTTGCTTTTAATGCATGCGTGGTTACCCTTACATCACATATAGATACACCATCGGATCGGGAACACTCTGGTAAGTTTGGAACGCTACTTAGGTCCTCATGTGTAAAAACGCTAGAGAAGATGTTGTTTAGCATTTCTGCTTTTCTTTGTCGTTATCTACCAAACTTCCATCTTTCCTTTTCAATGTGCCTATTCCAGTGTTTATTTTTTATCTTTTCTTAAACATATTTCCAGAACATATTGGGGTTACTTTTACTTTCTTTACCTATTTCTCTTTCGTAATTTTTACGGCTTCTCTTGACAAGTCTGTTGCTTAAATTCCTTATTTTGAATATATCTTAGGTAATCCCGTCCTGATTTGGTGCGCAAGTATCTTTTGAACATCTTATACTTCTTTTTGATTGTTTTAAATGCTTTTCCATCCATCCATCCATATCGGCTTTATGTTTTTCACGAACCTATTTTCACTTTTGGAATGTGTGACATTCTTGCACTGAATAAGACGTACAACTCATGGTATGAAGTTCAGCCATTTAATGTAGTTCTTGAAGTACTCTCTTCCCAAAGAGTATCAAGGGGAACAACCCTACACCCTCCGCTTTAAGTTTTTATGTAAAATAATTAAACAGCAAAAATACTGTCAGGAACTGGAGTAAGTAAATAAAAGAAATCAACGATCATTCTCACTCAAAGTGAGGCAGTTAACACTGAACACTATCGTAAAAAAAATTCTGTCCTAAGCAGAAGTTTGACCACTGTCACTTCAAAAGAAACTGTCTTGGGTTTGTTTGTTTTTTTTGTAGTTCAACTTCAAATGAAACATTAAACACAACACTGTTATTAAATGGAAACGATTTGACAACCGTCAAATTTGAACTAAAACAGAAAAAAAAATTTCAGTTAAGTAGTTCGATCACAGATCCAATCGATCTGGAGCCTTGCAGAATCTTCTGGGCCGATCAGCCAAGGCAGGAGTAGACCCTGGAAATCCGAAGCAGTCCTGGAGGATAGGTTCCGGTTTGGAGATGCCGTGGCACAGTGTGATGACCCCATGCCGGCATGCAGAGGTCTGGGGCAAACAGGCGTGGCTGGACAGGACCCAGGAGCAGTCACAGGGGGAACTGGTTTCCATGGAAGCGGACCCAGGAAATAGGTCCACAAGCGTAGGGGCAATGGAGGTTGTGGGCTCCTCACTGGAAACAGTAGGATCCGCAACCATGGGAAGAGATAGGCTCGTAGGTTCTTTGTCATCAGTCCAACGTTTGCGGATGTGATCAATGTGGCGCCTGATCACACGACCATCTCCTATCTCAACCTTGAAGGACAGAGGGCCGGTGACTTCAAAAACAGTTCCAAACAGCCAAGTCTTGCCAGGCCCAAAATTACGAACATACACTTTGTCACCGACTGTATATTCTCTGTCTTTTGCACCGCAATCATGATGCATCTTCTGCTTGGACTGGATGTCTTCGACTTGCGAGACAGTGTTGGCTGTGTCAGATCAAGACGAGTCTTTAGTCTCCTTTTCACGAGAAGTTCTGCAGGCGGCACACCAGTAGTAGAATGTGGTGTGATGTGCTGCTGAAGAAGGAAGGTGGCCAACTTGTGTTGCACAGTGAGTTTGGGCAGCATCTTCTTCATGGATTCTTTGAATGTCTGAACCGCTCTTTCTGCAAGGCCATTGGAAGCTGGATGGTATGGTGAGACAAGAACATGGCGAACGCCCAGAAACTGAGTGAAGGTTTTGAACTCTGCGCTGGTGAACGTAGGACCATTGTCAGAAACAATGGAATCTGGCAATCCGTGTGTAGCAAATAGTTCTCTCAAACAGCAAACTGTCTTTTCTGCCGTAATCTTAGTCATTAGCTTAATTTCCATCCATTTCGAATGAGAATCCACCAGTACCAGAAACATATGTCCCATGAAAGGTCCGGCAAAGTCTACATGCAGTCTGGACCACGGTTTTTCAGGCCACTCCCAAGGATGAAGTGGTGCTTTTTGAGGCATGTGGCGAACTTGTTGGCATGCTTCACACTCTCTGACAGTAGCTTCTATGTCCCCATCAAGTCCTGGCCACCAAACATAAGAGCGGGCAAGGCTCTTCATCTTGCAGACACCTGGATGACAAGAATGAAGCTCTTCCAGCATGGCTTTCCTACAAGCCGGAGGTACGACAACTCTGTTCCGTAAGAGTAAACAACCACTCTGAACACACAGTTCTGTTTCACGAGTCTTGTACAATTTCAGTTGTGATTGCCACTTTCCGGGAAATTCTGAGGGCCATCCTGCCAAAGTGTATTTCTTGACATTGGACAATACAGGGTCACGATCAGTCTCTGCCTGAATGTCCGCTGAAGTAACTGGTGTCGTGGAAAGATGGTCCATCAGGAAGATGAATTCTTCTGGAGTCTCGGGCTCAGCACTGGTGGTTGGCATGGGCAGCCTGCTTAGAGCGTCAGCATGTGTCATTGTGGCTCCTGACTTGTAGTGGATAGTGTATGTGTACGGTAACAACAACATTGCCCATCTTTGAATCCTGGTAGAAACCTCTGTTGGAATGGGTTTTTGTTCACCAAACAATGTCATCAAGGGCTTGTGATCAGTGTACAAGTAAAAATGGCGGCCAAAAAGATAGTCACGAAATTTTTTCACTCCGAAGGTGATTGCAAGAGCTTCCCTTTCAATGTTGGAGTAATTTCGTTCCGCTTTGTTCAGTGACCTTGAGGCATAGGCAATGGGGCGCTCTGAGCCATCAGCACACTTGTGGGCAAGGACTGCTCCTAAGCCCACCGCAGAAGCGTCGCAAGACAAAGTCACATCCAGGTTTGGATTGAAATGTACTAGGAGATTGGCTGACATAAGCATGTCCTTCACTTTCTTGAAAGCTTGATCCTGCTGTTCTCCCCATCTGAAAACAACACCTTTGCAAAGGAGTCTGTTAAGTGGAGAAAGTACAGTTGACAGCTGAGGCAAGAATTTCCCATAGAAATTAATCAGGCCCAAGAACGACTTTAGCTCAGTTGCGTTTTGGGGTGTCGCGGCATCCTGGACAGCCTTCACTTTTTCCGGTGTTGGCTGGACTCCTTCTGCGTTGACTCGGTGACCTAAGTATGTAACCTCAGGTAGCATGAACTGGCATTTCTCTTTCTTCAATCGAAAACCTTCTGCTTCAAGTCTGCGAAATACTTCCCGGAGGTGAAGTATGTGGTCTTCATCTGTGCTGCCAGTGACCAAGATATCATCCTGAAACACCGCAACTTGCGGAATGTCTGTAGCAAGCAGTCCATTGTTCGCTGGAAAATGGCTGGTGCAGCCGAGACTCCAAAGGGCAATCGATTGAATCTAAACAGGCCCTTCTGTGTGTTGATGGTAGTCAGGTCCTTGGATTCTTCAGCAAGGGGTAGCTGCTGGTATGCATGCTTCAAATCAAGTTTGGTAAAAGATTGTCCTCCAGCAACTTTATTGAACAGATCTTCAACTCGAGGCAATGGGTACACATCTGCTTTCGCTACTGTGTTTACCGTCACTTTGTAGTCACCACACAAGCGTGCAGTTCCATCTGGCTTTAGAACTGGCACGACCGGCGCTGCCCAAGCTGAGTGCTTAACTGGTTCAATGATTCCTTCATCTTCCAGTCTCTGGATTTCAGCTTCAACTTTGTCCCTTAGTGCGTTATGGTACAGTTCTAGCTTTGTAGAACTTGGGTTTGCAGCCATCTTCAACGTAAAGTGTAACTGGACATGACTTTACATGTCCAAGTTCATCTTTGAAGAGATTAGGAAACTGGTCACATTCTGCTGAGGCCGAGGGTGGTTTCATTGTTATTTGATTTACCAGAATGTCTGTTTCCATGTCCAAACCTTGAATCCAGTTCCTACCGAGTAGACTGGGTCCACTTCCACTGACCACAATGAGAGGTAACATGGCAGACTTGTCTTGATGGCAGACTTGGACTACAGCTTTTCCTCGCACTGGGATTGACTGGCCGGTGTATGTTTTTAACTTTGTTTCACAGTTGGTCAATGAAATGCTCTTGTCCAACGTGTCATCAAACACTCTAGCATTGATCAGAGTGACAGAAGCTCCGGTATCAACTTCAAAGAGCATCGGTTTGCCTTCAACCTGAAGTGTGACAGTATATGGTTTGTTATCTCTCTTTTCAATGTGCATCACCATTTCTATGTCCTCATGGTATTCAGAGACAAACTTCTGTGAAGAGGAAGAAGTTCCAGTTTTGTTCTTTGAACGACAGACAGCTGCCAAATGTCCAATTTTCTTGCAATGATTACAGGTGTAGTTCCTGAAAGGGCAACTGGCAGCAGAATGCATTTTACCACATCGGTAACATTTGTTGCTCTGGTTTTGTACATTGCCAGTTTTGTCAGGGGCTTTTGAAACTGGGGCCCTTCTCTGGATCATGTGCACATCAGGTGTAGATGGTGGCTCATCGGAGAACTTTGGATGAAGAGCTGAAGAGTGACATGTAGCTGTTTCCATGGCATGGGCAATTTCCACGGCCTTCGCAAAGGTCAGATTTTTCTCTGACAGCAGCTTCTTCTGAGTTGTGGCATCAGAAAGGCCACACACAAATCTATCCCTAAGGGCCTCCTGCAAAAACTGTCCAAATTCACATGTGGATGCTAAACGTCTAAGTTCCGCTGCAAAGTCATTCACAGTTTCCAAGTCATTCTGTTTTCTGTTGTGAAATTTGAACCTTTCGCCTATGACCAGTGGCTTGGGTGATACATGTGCCTTAAGAATGTCAACAAGCTGAACAAATGTTTTGGTGGCTGGTGTGTCAGGTGAGCACAGCGAACGAAGCAGTGAATAGTATTTTGCACCAATAACTGACAGGAAAACACTTTTCTTCTTACCATCAGCTATATCATTCGCTTCAAAGTACATGGTAAGACGTTCAACGTAACAGTCAAAATTTTCCACTGCTGGATTGAATTCATCAAATTTAAGTGTGGTAGCCATTCTGAACGAAGAAACTTTCTTTAAGTCTTTTACCAAACTAGAATTTGATCGGCACACCGTTATAACACCCTGACACACTGTTGACTGAACCTACAATAAACCGGCTGGCTTCGTTACTGCTTGTATCACTAACGGTAACATGGACAGCAACAATCAATTTCTCCAAGAACGGTCTATCTTGTGAGAACTAATATTCATCATCATCATCATCATCCAATTGACGGCCCAATCAACAAGCTGATTATTATGCCGTACTATGGAGGTTGTGCTGAGTTAGAAAGGCCAGGATAGAAAGATAGAGACCTAAGATAGTGAGAAAAACAAGGGCAACTACTGCATTTAAATGACAGAGATACCTACTCTATGTGGGTTTTATCAGCAGGCTACTATTTTCACTCTTCATCCGGGTCAGGCTCCAGACTAGCTGATCCAAATTCTCTCTAAGAGTGACCCGGCCCAAAAATAAATTAATCACAAAAGTGCTAAGGAAGGAGTGGGATGGGGTGTCGACCTAATCCTACTTATATATCTAACTAAGATTTGTCATTTCAGGTTTAGTTGTGTGAACCCCTGGCCAAAGGCGCCTGGGGTGCCATCCATCATCGTCTCTGACAGGTCGTTCCAATCCCGAATGGTCCTTGGGAGAAACGCATGTTGTCGGTATTGTGTCTGCACTGTATGAGGCTGAGTGCTGTGTGTGACTCTCCTCTGCCTGCAGGAGCTGGTGTCACTTGTCCTTACATATGGGGACGACAGCCTGGCCACACAAGATCTTGCGAAGCATCGCCAGCCTTGCCTCTTTCCTGCGGTTCTGAAGGGAGGGCACTCCACCTGTTTATCATTTCGGTGACACTTGATTGTTGTGATACCTGTTCACAAAAACCGAGCGGCCCTCGTTGTACGGCCTCAATTTCTCGATGTTTCGCTGCGTGTACGGATCCCCACAGTGCAAGCGTATTCCAGGAAGGTCGGACAAAGTCTTGTAAGCGGTTCTTTTATCTGGGTGGAACTGATCTTAATGTTTCGCCTGAGAAACGAGGGTCTATTGGCTTTGGCACAGATGGAGTTGATGTGCTGGTCCCAGTCAAATCTTACAGATGGTGACCCAAGTATTTGGCAGCGGTGGCGTTTACCAATTTTTCTCGTGCAGATGGTAGTCGAACTCAGCAGTAGTTCTTTTGCGGGTGACAGGCAAGACTGAGCACTTCCCGGATGGAAAGCCATGTCCAGCTTCGCTCCCAGCTTTCCAAATGTTGGAGGTCTTGTTGCAACTGCTGTTGGTCAAGGTCTGTAGCAGAGAGGCGGTAGGCAGCAGTGTCATTGCAAACAGGGGGTCAGTGAGTTGAGTTGCTCCGGTAAATCATTGATATATGCCAGAAACAAAGCTGGTCCAACAACTGAACCTTGTGGTACTCCTGAGCGGACACTGATAACGCCTGAAGTTTCTCCATTCACCACGACTGCCTGTCGTCGATCACCGAGGAAGGCCCTGAACCACTGGTGGACTTTGCCTCGAACTCCATAGTGGTTTAGCTTGTGGAGCAGAAGACTGTGGTTTACTCGATCGAATGCCTTGAATATTACTGTACTGTGTTCATAAGAAAGGGTTTATCAACTTCCCTGCATGAGTCTTTTGAGTCCTCGTCGCCAATGTGACAGAATGCACTCTTCCATACCTGTTGTTAGTAGGGCCTACTCCTTTGAGGTGATTCCAGCTATCTAAAGCTTGCTCCCTATGATTCAAAACACGTTCTCAGTTCTATCTTCTGATGTTTTCAGAAAAGTACTTGTAGGAAGAACTCTTATGTGAATCCGGGTTACAGGGATTCTCTTCGTTCTTTCAAATACTTGTCCGAATAGTACTTTGTTCTCCTTGTATGATTTACAAATGTTCACAGAAATTTTTCTCTGAAAAATCAGATACCGCCGTACAACAGTTTAAGGAGATAACATCGAGCTCATTTATATTCTTAACTACTGAAGAGAATGTTCTAAAATCCAGCAATTAAACAGAGAACGCACATAACTTACCAAACAGTTCAGTAATGTAGTTCTTTGAGAGCAGACGCAGGCTTTACCGAGAGCACTTTAACGAGAACACAAGAATGGCTTCCCTTGTTGAAAAAAAATGTTTTACAGTAAGCGATTGGCCATTTCTAATCACGTCAGCCAATCAAAATTTTCAATTGTTAGAGCACACATGCTGTCCTCTCCAAAACAACATCATGGCTTCGAAGTACGCGAAGAACTTGTTCGAAGAATACAAAAGAGTTGTTGCCAACAATCCACAACTTGTTACTCAGCTAGAATCAGTGTTCAGAGTTGCATCGTACCTTGTTGCAGGTATGCGTTGTTCTATCGGTCGCATTTGTTCACTGAGAAGCGTGCTCAGTTGCCGAGCGAGAATGAGGTTGTCAGCAGAAACTGGAGACACATCTGATAGGTGTTCTAGTTTTTAACGAAGACTGAATCATTCGCATTCATATGATGTCTCATTGTACTGGCCTTAAGATAAACTTCGTTCGGCTGTTATCATGCAATCAGTGCATTTTGTTTTGTCTTGTTTTTTTTCTTCTGTTTAGTTTAAGGATTCTTCTGCATCCATTTTATTTTCATTTGTTGGGGTGTTGGTTTCAGTTTCATCGAGGGGGTGTCACTGCGTGCGGACTGGTCCATATCCACTACAGCACATTCGCTAAGTTTTAAGACCATACTGTGTATAATATTAAGCTGATGGATGAATTAACGTCAAAGATGGGAGAATCTGTTGTCAGTTCGGAAAAAGGGTTGATCACAGATCAGTGATTTCCTCATGTTGAATCTTCTCCCATAACTCCCTTTGGAGTCATTGGGGCATCACGCTGAAGAGCAGTTCACAAGGTTCTTCCAGTTCTGTCTGTTGTGGAATATGCCGTCCTTACATAAACACACAGAATAACTCTCTGAGTCTCTCTCTCTCTCTCTCTCTCTCTCTCTCTCTCTCTCTCTCTCTCTCTCCAAGTCTCTCTCTCTGTCTGAGTCTCTCCCCTCCTCCCTCCCTCCTCTCTCTCTCTCTCTCTCTCTCTCTCTCTCTCTCTCTCTCTCTCTCTCCTCTCTCTCTCCTCTTCCTCAGTGTGTGTTGTTGTTGTTGTTGCAAAGGACAGAAGCATACTTAACCCTCACAGTGCTCTGTATATCAATTTAACTTTAAAGAAATGTAGTTAAAATCTAGGACGGGAAACTCGTCACACACCACACTTGAGAATTTGGCTTCTGCACACATATTACTTGCACTAGATATGCAAACCTATACATTTTTAGAAACTAGAGATGTTGTAGAATCTAGTGAAATAACTGAAAATACTGTAGGTGGTACCTACTTGGAGACTGACCTCAAAATATAAGCAGAGAAAATTTCTGAAAAAGTTATTTGAAAAGTAAGTCAAATGTTAGGAGAGACACAGTTTTTCTTCTGTACTACCTAAACACTTCAGACTGGAGATAAAATGAAGACAAATATGTGCTGGAAACATGGGGAAAGATGATAATTCTCTTGACTTGAGCTATGTATAATGAATTGTGCCTCAAATGATGTACCTATAATTCAGCATCCGGACAATCAAATTTCACTATATAAGGAAATGGGGTTTGTGCAGGTTTATCCTGAAGCTAGATAGGTAAAACTGTATGTTTTTGTAAACTAGAGATAATGAGGAATCTGAAGAAAAAAATTACAGCACAGTACCCTGATGGCAGCTGAAGATATTCTTCACAGTGTAATCCAGAACATTGGTGAAAAGGTAATCCAAAACGTCAGTCACACTGTTTGAAACACCACAGTTTTCCTGCTTGAATGTCAAAACACTTGAAACTTCAGTGAAAACAAGAAGAACATGTCCTTGAAAGACACAGAACAAAGTTAGGGCCTTGGTCTTCTGTGGAAGGCTGAAAAGCACTCGGGGCAGAGTCCCATGTCGCATCCAGAACATTCCCAGCCAGAGCGCACACAAATAGGATGGCCAGCTGCACAGTTCCTCTTTCTTGACCTCCTCTCTCAGCATCACTCTCCTCTGCAGTAGTGCTTCCAGATTCTGGATCACACAAGAAAACACATATCCTAAGTCTTCTGTTCATTTCATTGTTTCATAATGGTGCAAGAGTTGTTACAGAGAGCTTGACTCAGTTTCCACTGATCAGTCTGATTTTCAGAAAGAAAAAAATATTAACAACATTAATTATTCATTCTATGAAAAATGAAGTCATGCATAAAATCATAAATAAAAATAAAATCTGAATCACTAGCATATAAGGAAGGGGAAGGGCTATAGCTTTCATTGGAGACACGCCCACTCGTGACATGCCAACACTGTTTCCAAACTAAAAACAAACAAACAAACAAAAGTTATAAATTGTTCTCTTCAAATCACCACTTTTATTCATCTCTAAAGTGCTTTCAAAACACCTATAATCACCCAGAAACGATCTTCTAGTTTGATCAGGCAACTCCTGTAAGTAACCATGTACCCTGCCCCCTCCATCCCCCCCCCCCCCCCCCCCCCCCCTTCCTTCATGTGGCGGACCAACAAATGTAAAATAACCAATAACCGCACGCAGCAAGTGTTCCATCACTCGACACAGAAACTAATCAAAGTTTATCTACTCACCTGCTTCGCTTTCGTTACTACTGCCTCTGGCAACTGATTCTTCCCTCGTGCCACTTCCACGAAACTCCTGCTCTAACTCGGTTGCTGATTCACTCGTTATTTCAATCAAAACGCACGAAAAACTTGGAGATAACGGACTGACACGACTTGCCAGTGCACAATGGACACCTGCAAATCACGTGAACCGATCAGTCCGGATGTTTAGCGGCGGTGGTATAACGGTTTTCATCTGAGCCACGATCGTGGCCCATCGCACTCGGGCGGTAAAGCCACGATCGTGGCCCATCGCACTCTGCGGGTTAAAATAAGTACCAAGGATTTAAAACTCCTAACAGTAAGTGCAATAACCATCCACAGTGGATGAAATGCTGTTCTAAGAAATAGAAATAAAAGAGCCACTGGTATTGTCATGATTATCATTTGAATTTCAACACTACTGAGAAGCATTGGATACCAACAGCACCACCAATTGATATGGAGAGAATGATCATTGAACAGTTGGCAGTCCTTCAATGACACATTTCTGACTTTCACCCTCTTTCTCTGTGTATTTCTCTTTCAGTTTCACATTCATGTGGGGGTATATTTAGTAACATTACATGATCCATGCACCTGGTTTTTATCAAATTTGATCTTCTTTCATCACATTGTACAACTGCAATTATCAGCACTAGGGAGAGGAAGAAGGTGGGGGGGGGGGAGGGGGAGGTTACTACAAGTAAAGAAAAATGGGAAAGGGGGGGGGGGGGGGGGGGGGGTACTGGTTCAGTGATTGCCTTCTCTGTTCTCATGCTTGATGCTTGTGGACAGAATCAGCCGACAAAATCTGTAGTGTGATTCCAGTGCTAAAAGGCACTGGATATTCTTGACCTAAACCTCATGACTTTGTAACTTCTAACTTCCCTTCATTATTTTTGTCAAGTTAATCTGCTCAGCTGTGCTTGTTTTGTTATTTTTTTCCACTAGTTCCAGTAATCAAATTCAGGAAATACTTCTTTACATTTTAGGTCACTGTGAAGAAGAGTTTTTATTTACAGAGATAGCACAAGTAATGTTAGAAACTGATATTGCAAACTTGATGCATGTATGCAAAGTGTCAGTCAAAACAGGCACCCTTGTGATAGGAGCCAATGAAGTTACTAAAAGTCAACTTTTGTGATGCAGCGACCCAATTTTCCACAATCAGCATCCGGTAAAGCAAAACCTAAAATTTGTGAGCAGTGCCAGTGGCTTATTTTTTTTGTGTGTATTAATTTTTATGTTATCTGAACCAGTAAAACATTTGTTAATAAACTGTGAAGATAAACACTGTAGATCCTGTAACCAAATGGGAAGGATATTCCACATTTTAGGAATTCTGTCAGCAGCTGGGCCTGTTTTCATAAAGTAGTTTACTGCACCCCATGGCAGAGGTTAACTGAAGTGACATGACTTACTCACACACACATACACACATACACACACACACACACACACACACACACACACACACACACACACACACACACACACACGACTCGTGCACACACACACGACTCGTGCCACACACACACACACACACACACACACACACACACACACACACACACACACACACACACGATGTATACGCACACTGCATACACACGCACGCACGCACACAACACACACACACATACACACACCTTTGTGCATGCAGTGACATATGTTTGTTGCAGGCCGCTTCAATGACTCCCAGGTGTTATCAGAGCTGTTCTACACCGCCTCCAACCTGATTGTGATGCTCAATGATGCCATCCTGAGGAAGAAGGCTGACATTGATGGTGCCATTCCTAAAACAGTAAGTTCTCAGCTCAGCTGTCTTTTGTTCTTCCTGTATGTTTAGTTCTCTCGCTCTGTTTTTTTTTCCGAGCCGGTAAAGTCCTTAATCTACACCTGTTTCCAGCAGATTCTAATGTATTATAAGATTAACTATCATGCTTTCACTACAAATCAAAAATTGCATGGGCACAAGATCAATATAAAAATTTGTGTGTTATCTTTGATTATGCTAATTCTGTTTGATTAACATCAAATACATGTTTATTTACTTTGTTTGTAATGCTTTCGAGTGAATTAATGCCATTTGTGATGCTTTCAGTATTCAATTTCGACATAGTCATTAAGGTATCATGTCTAGGATAAGAAATACCTTCAGTAAAAGCAAAGCTACATTGTCACCTTATTAGTTATCCAGAGAGTTCTTAGTAACAAATAAGACCAAGTCTGACTGGGGATTTGTTTTCCGTTAGGTATAATTATTGTACATTGTAAGTGTGATTGCTCATCACCTATTTTCAACTGTATAGTGTCATTTAGCTCTACTTACATATTAAAAGAATGACATGAAAAAAATGTCATGCAAAACTGGACATGATTACATTAAGTTGATTAACACAAAAAGGCTCAGGTCGAGCTTGTGTTAATCTGGTGGGGTGCTCAGGAACATGCCAGATGTCTGTGTGTCTGTCAGTATGTCTGTGTGTCTGTCAGTATGTCTGTGTGTCTGTCAGTATGTCTGTATGAGAGTGCAAGAGTGTGTGTGTTCATGTGAGTGAGTATGGGTTAACTACCCTATTTTCTGGTAAAATAGGATTAATGCTGTGTCATGAGTGAGTTAGTATGGTTAAACTTACCTTCTTTTCTGATGAAATAGAATTTTTGCTGTGCCATATGATCATATAGAACATATCCCAACATTACAACTACAAGTGTGCATGGGCAGACGACCACCCAGAAGCAGTTGATGCGCATTGTGACGGTGCTGGAGTATGTGGAGGTGTTCATCGAGATGACAGCACTGCGCCTCTGGGGACAAACTGGACGCTGGGTTGCCATCACTGCCATTCAGATTGCCAAGTCAGTCCATTAAAAAAAACATTCTGGGTTGCCATCACTGCCATTCAGATTGCCAAGTCAGTCCATTAAAAAAAACATTCTGGGTTGCCATCACTGCCATTCAGATTGCCAAGTCAGTCCATTAAAAAAAACATTCTGGGTTGCCATCACTGCCATTCAGATTGCCAAGTCAGTCCATTAAAAAAAGCATTCTGGGTTGCCATCACTGCCATTCAGATTGCCAAGTCAGTCCATTAAAAAAAACATTCTTTCAGGAAGTGCTTCTGTTCATATACTGTTCAGTTGTTAATTGAAAGAATAGAAAAAGATGTATTTTTTTGCTGTGGAATTCAGCATCAGTGTTTTGAATTCTTTCAGGAAAATCAAAAAATTTTGAGTAGAACTCATAGAGGTCAGATTGAAAGTAATAAAATAGCAGCTAAGAAAAAAACCAACCAAACCAAAAAAGTTCATTTCCAGTACCTCGTCCAGTAATAAGTGCATAACAAAGCATATTGTTGCATCTTTTTATTTCTTGACACATTTTTGGACAACCCTGTTGTGGAATTTGTCTAGTACTATTCGGGGTAGCCAAATTTAATGGCAAAACATAAGTAACAGCTACTCAGAGTACAGTCCGTTACGGGTTTCCCCAGTTCTCTCTCGCTACCCCCTTTTTCGGATAAAACCCAAACAGGGATGTACTAAAATATTATACATGTAAATGGGAAAATGTTCAAAATGTTTATATACATTGTTAGTGTGATTTTAAATTACTTTGTTTTTTTTATTTTTAAATTGGAGGTCATTTATGTCCCCAAAATTGTGGCTGTGCACCAGTTTCAAATTTGTGTTTAAAAGATGTATTTCATAGGGTTTTGTTTTAATTGTAAACACACTCGCACCCCTGTTTTTTCCCTATCCACTCTCATTCAGATCTCTTCCTATCCCTTGTTGCATGTATCAGGCCTAATGTATCGGTGCCTAATGTATCAGGCTTACCCAAGCTTCCCCTACCACGCAAAGTTTACTTGTACAAGTTAAAATTTGTGGAAACTGCTCAAAAACATGGTTCATAAGATTTCTGACTTTTGAAAAAAGGGAATAATGAGATGGTGTAATTTATGCATAGGCTTGTATTTTTATTTCCAGTTGTTTACCTCTGGGTGTTGTGCTGCGTACTGAAATAATTTACAATTATGAAGGTTTGACGGCTTTGATTTTTTGGTTTTTTTGTTTGTTTTGTTTTTGTTCTTTGCTTTGGATCGTTCACTAGTATTCTCCTGGTGAAGGAAGATGTCACTTGTCTCTTTGTTTTTGATCGATTCACTAGCATTCTCCTGGGGAAGGAAGATTCACTTGTCTCTTTGTCTTTGGATTTCACTAGTATTTTTCCTGGTGAAGGAAATGTCACTTGTCTCTTTGCTTTGGATCTTCACTAGCTTCCCATGGGAAGAAGATGTCCCCTTGTTCTTGTCTTTTGATCGTTACATTACATTCTCCGGTTTAAGAAAATTCAAATTGTCTCTTTTCTTTTGGTCGTTCACTACATTCTCCTGTGAAGGAAATGTCACTTGTCTCTTGTCTTTTGGTCGTTCCTTCATTCTCCTGTGAAGAAGATTCACTTTTCTCTTTGTCTTTGGATCTTCATACATTCTCTGTAAGGAAATTTCATTGTCCTTTGTCCCTTTTTGGGTCGTTCACTAGCATTTTTCCTGTGAAGAAATGTCACTTGTCCCCTTGTCTTTTGGATCGTTCACTAGCATTCTCCTGGTAAAGGGAAGTTCACTTGTCTCTTGTTTGGGTCGTTCACTAGATTTCCTGTGAAGAAGAGTCATTTCTCTTTGTCTTTTGGATCTTCATGCATTCTCCTGTGAAGGAAGATGTCACTGCCCCTTTGTCTTTGGATCGTTCATAGATTTCTCCGTGAAGGGAAATGTCACTTTCCCCTTTGTCTTTTGATCGTTCACTAGTATTTCCCTTTAAAGGAAGATGTCACTTGTCTCTTTGTCTTTGATCGTTCACTAGCATTCTCCTGGTAAGGAAGATGTCACTTGTCTCTTTGTCTTTTGGATCGTTCACTAGCATTCTCCTGTGAAGGAAGATGTCACTTGTTCTTTGTCTTTTGGATCGTTCACTAGCATTCTCCTGTGAAGGAAGTGTCACTTTCTCTTTGTCTTTGGATCGTTCACTACATTCTCCTGTGAAGGAAGATGTCACTTGTCTCTTTGTCTTTTGGATCGTTCACTAGCATTCTCCTGGTGAAGGAAGATGTCACTTGTCTCTTTGTCTTTGGATCGTTCACATAGATTCTCCTGGTGAAGGAAGATGTCACTTGTCTCTTTGTCTTTGATCGTTCACTAGCATTCTCCTGGGAAGGAAGATGTCACTTGTCTCTTTGTCTTTGGATCGTTCACTAGCATTCTCCTGGTGAGGAGATGTCACTTGTCTCTTTGTCTTTTGGATCGTTCACTAGCATTCTCCTGGTGAAGGAAGATGTCACTTGTCTCTTTGTCTTTTGGATCGTTCACTAGCATTCTCCTGGTGAAGGAAGATGTCACTTGTCTCTTTGTCTTTTGGATCGTTCACTAGTATTCTCCTGGTGAAGGAAGATGTCACTTGTCTCTTTGTCTTTTGGATCGTTCACTAGCATTCTCCTGGTGAAGGAAGATGTCACTTGTCTCTTTGTCTTTTGGATCGTTCACTAGCATTCTCCTGGTGAAGGAAGATGTCACTTGTCTCTTTGTCTTTTGGATCGTTCACTAGCATTCTCCTGGTGAAGGAAGATGTCACTTGTCTCTTTGTCTTTTGGATCGTTCACTAGCATTCTCCTGGTGAAGGAAGATGTCACTTGTCTCTTTGTCTTTTGGATCGTTCACTAGCATTCTCCTGGTGAAGGAAGATGTCACTTGTCTCTTTGTCTTTTGGATCGTTCACTAGCATTCTCCTGGTGAAGGAAGATGTCACTTGTCTCTTTGTCTTTTGGGATCGTTCACTAGCATTCTCCTGGTGAAGGAAGATGTCACTTGTCTCTTTGTCTTTTGGATCGTTCACTAGAATTCTCCTGGTGAAGGAAGATGTCACTTGTCTCTTTGTCTTTGGATCGTTCACTAGCATTCTCCTGGTGAAGGAAGATGTCACTTGTCTCTTTGTCTTTTGGATCGTTCACTAGCATTCTCCTGGTGAAGGAAGATGTCACTTGTCTCTTTGTCTTTTGGATCGTTCACTAGCATTCTCCTGGTGAAGGAAGATGTCACTTGTCTCTTGTCTTTTGGATCGTTCACTAGCATTCTCCTGGTGAAGGAAGATGTCACTTGTCTCTTTGTCTTTGGATCGTTCACTAGCATTCTCCTGGTGAAGGAAGATGTACAGTTCCTGTCTGTGCATTTTTAAGATTGTGTTTTAGAGTAAAATATAATGCTGGCATTTTTCAGACTTCTTTTCTGCGTTAGGTTTTCAGTCATTAAGTGACATATGGAAGGATATAGGTCAAGACTGTCAGCCCAAGCTCATAGACTTGGTAGCATGATACCTTGATTATCAGCAAGTCTTTCTGACATTTGCAGAATAGAATATAGCAAAAGATTTGGTTCCCTATAGAACTGAGCTTAATCAAAGGTAAAAGCTCTGTGTTTTCATTGTGATGTAAGTGGTTTGATGGGGTGCAATTTTCATGTTTATGGCAAGTGATTGAGAAAAAAAGTTGAATTGTAGTTGTCTTCCGGTGTAGAGAGTGATGATGAGAATCAATGTTACTGATGATGGACAAGAAATCTGTTGCAGAGGTATTGTGCAGTATTAGCTGTAGTGTGGTATGATGACAGCTAGTACTAGTCATGGAGACCACACCATAGTAACTTGTTAAGATAGGCATGGTACGATGAGATGAGTGTTACAGTGAAGATGACTCCAAAGTAGCTGTTGCAGACTGGCGCTGTATGATGAGGATGAATGTTGTGTGGAGAAGATATTCCAAAGTCATGTTGCAGAGCTGTGCGCAGTATGATGAGGATGAATGTTGGGTGGAGAAATATCCAAAGTCCATGTTGCAGAGCTGTGGCAGAGATCCAGTCCATGTTGGTGCACTGTCAAGGCAGGATCACATGCCATGTGCCTTGCGCAATCTGATCCCCTCAAGAACCGGCGACACCTGACGGAGAAAGATGCCAGTGAGGACAATGAATTCCAGGTGAGATGATGCACTCAGGGCTTTAGACTGTCATTTTATCACCGTCGACACCTGACGGAGAAAGATGCCAGTGAGGACAATGACTTCCAGGTGAGATGAAGCACTCAGGGCTTTAGACTGTCATTTTATCACCGTCGACACCTGACGGAGAAAGATGCCAGTGAGGACAATGAATTCCAGGTGAGATGATGCACTCAGGGCTTTAGACTGTCATTTTATCACTCAAGGATAACAGATTTCATCAATGTACCCCAGGTTATCAAAGCTAGGCTATTCATCCTTGTTCAGAATAATAGAGAAATAACTATGATCATGAAAATTCAATAATGACATGAAAAATGGGAAAATAAAGAAATAGTACAACACCCAGCAGTGGGGGACATCCATGCGTGCAGGCTTCAGTGGTTAAGCACTTATTGGCATCAGGGGGTTCAGGAGGTGAGGCTCTCTTGATTGTTGGATCAGAACAGGCTCCACTGAATACCACTGCAGTGACACAGCAGCAGTGCAGTGTCTCGTCTGGTGGGTTGCCCAAAGATGGCCTGACCGTATTGATTGTTTTAATGCAGAGGCTTTGCACGGAGATAATGACAGCCCAAAGATGGCCTGACCGTATTGATTGTTTTAATGCAGAGGCTTTGCACGGAGATAATGACAGCCCAAAGATGGCCTGACCGTATTGATTGTTTTAATGCAGAGGCTTTGCACGGAGATAATGACAGCCCAAAGATGGCCTGACCGTATTGATTGTTTTAATGCAGAGGCTTTGCACGGAGATAATGACAGCCCAAAGATGGCCTGACCGTATTGATTGTTTTAATGCAGAGACTTTGCACGGAGATAATGACAGCCCAAAGATGGCCTGACCGTATTGATTGTTTTAATGCAGAGGCTTTGCACGGAGATAATGACAGCCCAAAGATGGCCTGACCGTATTGATTGTTTTAATGCAGAGGCTTTGCACGGAGATAATGACAGCCCAAAGATGGCCTGACCGTATTGATTGTTTTAATGCAGAGACTTTGCACGGAGATAATGACAGCCCAAAGATGGCCTGACCGTATTGATTGTTTTAATGCAGAGGCTTTGCACGGAGATAATGACAGCCCAAAGATGGCCTGACCGTTTTGATTGTTTTAATGCAGAGGCTTTGCACGGAGATAATGACAGCCCAAAGATGGCCTGACCGTATTGATTGTTTTAATGCAGAGGCTTTGCACGGAGATAATGACAGCCCAAAGATGGCCTGACCGTATTGATTGTTTTTATGCAGAGGCTTTGCACTGAGATAATGACAGCCCAAAGATGGCCTGACCGTATTGATTGTTTTTATGCAGAGGCTTGGCACGGAGATAATGACAGACCGAATCTGAACCTAGCTGTGCACTGGTTGTTCGGAATGAGCAGCATGGTAGTCAGTAGTGCAGCTGATTGATTGAAAGATGAGACAGAAGAAAACAAAAGGGATAAAAGGTGCCAAATTTAATATCCAAGTAGACCATCAATCTAAGTGTGTAGAATAGTGCCTTTTGGTTTAGACTTTTTTTTTTTAAATCCAAGTAGATTGACAAATGAACGCTGCAAATGAAAGCCTTTTTTGTTTGTTTTTCCCCATCTTTTTTCTTTTATCTTGGGGAAAACATGAATCACAACATATTTATTTACTTTGGTTTACTTACAATTTCACTGTTTGAGTTGGCTCGTAAAATAAACAAAGAAAGAAACAGAAAACCCAATTTTAACCTGAGATGAGAGTTGTTGACTAACAAGAGTTCTCTCCTCATGCGCTTTAATTCCAGTGGTTTCCCCTGTTTGCATTTGGCAGAGTGAGGAACTTCTTTCCAACCTTTTTTTTCCCCCAGACAACAGTGACACCGCGCCCTATAAAGGGATGAACATGAAGACAGAAGAGATAGACCAGTCTGTTAATTCGGTGGTGGTATTGTTTTCATCCTTATTTCTCTATTTGGTAGAAGGTTACAGAGGACGGCGCTCTGTTATTCCGTGAGATTTTATTAGCTGAAAACAGAACCACCGAAAAAGAATTCATTTTTGAAAATTTGTTTTAAAACAAGCACTGTATGAAGGTATGCTTGACCACCATTGTATGATGGAGCTAGAAAATAGAGATGATGATGCAGAGGATTCTACAGTGTCTGAACTTGTCGGTAGAGAAAACACTGGAGCAGTACCAAAGCATTTCTCTGCTTCATCACCCAGAGCTTACAGTTTACAAGCAGCAAAGTGATTAATTTCACATTTACAATCTGTAACAATGTTTACTATATAAAATTCTCTCCCTGAGTTTCTGTTGGTTTTTTTTACTTGGTGTTCATGCAGTTTTCAGTTAGATTTCTTTGAGGTTTGTTACTGGCTAGTAATTGAGCCAAGTCTGTGTCTATCTTGTCTTCTTTGCAGTGGACACCTAGGAGCAGCAAAATGGATGCATTTCCCAGGACACAATAGGAATATAAGTGATATGGAGATAGATATAGATTGTGTGTTTACATGATGTAGTTTTGTTGTTGTTGAAGGCTGAAAAAAAGGAAGAAATTTAAATCTTTTTTTCTTTTCATTTTCTTTCTCATGTATTTAACATTCATCTTGGGGAAAAAGAAAGAAATGTATCCGGAGGTCTGTACTTTCTCTCCTGAAATTGATTTTAGCTAAGACGAGAAGGAGGAGGTGGCTGAATGCTGAGCTATCCTAAAAGACTCTGCTGACATCATGCCTGATAGTTTCATTCTTATACTGAGCTATCCTAAAAGACTTTGCTGATTGTCACGAGTTTGTCACGAGGCCTACGACGTTCGACCCACCCAGGGTGGCGGAATTACTTATTTGTTTATTGTCGTTGCTGTTGTCGTGTATCCGTCCCTTAGGTGGCTTGTGGTGCAGTTGCACCTTGGTGTAGTTTCAGCTCAACTTCGTTTGTTTTCTCTCTCTCTCTCTCTTATTCCACTGCCCCGCGCTGTTTAATCCGGTGGGTTCACGGTGGTCGGTACCTTTCTCTCGAACTTTCTGTCTATCGGCCTCTCGCCTGTCTTTTTTACCTGTCGCACGTGCTTCATTTCTTTTAGTTTGAAGTATGCTCACTCTGTGACGTAGGTGGCATGTTCGCCGCCATTGCTGAGGGAGGTTAGCTCTTCACTCGAGCGGAAGATGTCTCTGGGGGCGCCTGCTCCAGTCTTGGTTCTTTACCGTATCATCGAGAGTACAGTCAGTACTTTCAATTCCTGCAGTCGGCCTGTAGGAGAGGGACATCACTTCTTCTGTTTCCGCATCTTCGCCTCTGTCCTCTCGACTGGACAGAGGGTAGAGAGAGTCATCTGACCCGCCTTTTCGGGGTCACCCCACGGGTAGCTGGTAAGCATCAGTTTCGTGGTTTGTTTGTTTTGGTTTGTTGTTGTTAGTCGACTTAGTCTCCTCTTTTGCGCAATTTCCTTTTGTTTCCCGAAATTGTAAGAGAAATATTGTGTGAGACCTTTCTCTGGTTAATTCAATCTTTTAAACCACCTGGCCATTCTAAATTATTTCCAAAATTCTTTCTCCTGTTTATACATCTGGTGATGCGGTAGTCGGTGGGGATGGGAGAGAACCTGGTGATTCAGGGTTGGAACTTGCTTGGTCTCGCTCGTCCGCCCCTGTCACGTTCGCCGACTCTTATCCTTCGGCCACCGTCTGTTTGTGTGTGCAAGGAGAACGAGTTTTATGTTCGCGAGCGTGCGTACGCATGATTTGTCGTCCGGATAGCGTGGTTGGAGATTTGTGTTATTTTGAAATGTGTTATAAAATGTGACAGTTATGCCATTGAATTACTATTTGCAAATGTGGTGGCAGTTATTAAGCGATGGTCGCTGTGTTGATTATTTCCTAAGGAAGGAAAATGTTAAGCGTGAGTGAGAGAAGGGTGAAGATAATTCA
The DNA here is from genome assembly GCA_018398815.1 of Conus ventricosus. Lineage (NCBI taxonomy): Eukaryota > Metazoa > Mollusca > Gastropoda > Neogastropoda > Conidae > Conus > Conus ventricosus. The sequence continues at coordinate 75,469,246 of CM031614.1, forward strand.
TATTTGTTTTATAACCTGTTGATTAAACGCAGTCTTTTACCTGCATCGGTGAGAAGACTTGATTCAATGGGTTTTACTGGGTGCGTTTAAATACACTTCCCCTCGCCCATCATGCGAGTGGCTGTTAAGACTTGACAGCAATGGTCAGACGGTACTGACGGCAGGGTTCCAGTACCCTCTTCCTTCCTCCTTCCTTCTTCTTTTCCTCCTCTCCGACTCTCCTCCCAGCTAACGTCCTCCCCCCCTCCCCGGGGCTTCACCTGGAGCACGAACTGGATGGTGCCACGTGCTGGTCGAGGCCACGTTCTGGCTGAGACCACGGACGGATGGTGCCACGCGCTGGTCGAGCCACGCCTTGGTCGGGACCGTGGACCTGCTAGAAGAGCCCGCCGTCTTGACTGGCCGGCCTGGACCCCCGTCCAGGACCTCCAGTAAACAGCTACGTCCCCCCCCCCCCCCCCCCGTGACAAACGCTCTCACTGCCCGCTTGGGAGTCGAGGGTGTCGGCTTTGGGCGACTCCCTGCGAGAACCAACCCGGCTCGGAGCACCTAGTGCGACAGGTGCTCCCAGCGGACTTGACAGGGGCAGGATGTGGACGCACTCCATGGTGTGAGAAAGGATCGATACTGGAAATATTTCTTTTATAATTGTGTATATGTCATATGTCTGGAATGCGTAATTGTGATCATGTACGTCTATGGCGAAATATTAATTTAATAATCGTGCATGTGTGTGCGTTGGAGTGCTTGATCGTGATTGTGCATGTTGTGTGCGTTGGAGTGCTTGATCGTGATTGTAGCATGTTTGTGCGTTGGAGTGCTTGATCGTGATTGTGCATGTTGTGTGCGTTGGAGTGCTTGAATCGTGATGTGCATGTTGTGTGCGTTGGAGTGCTTTATTGTGATCGTGCATGGTGCGTGTGTTGGAATGTTTAATTTTGCTGGTGTGAATAAATGGGGTGTTGTATCGTAATCTTATTGTGTGGTCTCTGCGGAGCGTATGAGGTCAGTCACTCCCTTCACTCCCACCTAGACCGATCCTGTGAGGGCAGACCTCCAGGGTCGGTCGTGACACTGATCATCAGTGCCTGATAGTTCATTCTTATACTGAGCTATCCTAAAAGACTCTGCTGATCATCGGTGCCTGATAGTTCATTCTTATACTGAGCTATCCTAAAGACTTTACTGATCATCGTGCCTGTTAGTTCATTCTTATACTGAGCTATCCTAAAAGACTTTACTGATCATCAGTGCCTGATAGTTCAATCTTATACTGAGCTATCCTAAAAGACTCTGCTGATCATCGGTGCCTGATAGTTCATTCTATACTGAGCTATCCTAAAAGACTTTACTGATCATCGGTGCCTGATAGTTCATTCTATATACTGAGCTATCCTAAAAGACTTTACTGATCATCGGTGCCTGATAGTTCATTCTTAATACTGAGCTATCCTAAAAGACTTTACTGATCATCGGTGCCTGATAGTTCATTCTATACTGAGCTATCCTAAAAGACTTTACTGATCATCGTGCCAGATAGTTCATTCTTTTTTCTGAGCTATCCTAAAAGACTGCTGATCATCGGTGCCTGATAGTTCATTCTTATACTGAGCTATCCTAAAAGACTTTACTGATCATGGTGCCTGATAGTTCATTCTTAACTGAGCTATCCTAAAAGACTTACTGATCATCGTGCCTGATAGTTCATTCTTATACTGAGCTATCCTAAAAGACTTTACTGATCATCGGTGCCTGATAGTTCATTCTAATACTGAGCTATCCAAAAGACTTTACTGATCATCGGTGCCTGATAGTTCATTCTTATACTGAGCTATCCTAAAAGACTTTACTGATCATTGGTGCCTGATAGTTCATTCTTATACTGAGCTATCTTAAAAGACTTTACTGATCATTGGTGCCTGATAGTTCATTCTTATACTGAGCTATCCTAAAAAACTTTACTGATCATTGGTGCCTTATAGTTCATTCTTATACTTATTTTGCTCTCAAGGTGGGTAATGTGTGTGAGATGTAACAACACTTTTACAGTGACAACAGTAAAGTTGATCTGTGTACTACACTATTATTTGAGAGAGTTACAGTCAGAACTGTCTTTTGACCAGAATTCCAAGGAAACTAGTACTGACGTGGCGAATGGATTGAAAGTGCCTGTCACAGTGACCCTCAAACGATCAGGCAAAATGATGAGGACTCTAGCGATGAGTAAGTACCGCTGTGGAATTGTTGTGCTAGCTTTTTTTGTTTGTTCTGTTTTCAGTTCTTTTACGTTTTTCATGTGTCATCCTCAGCCTGTTTTGGATCTTGTGTCTTTTCTGCAGATCGTGTATTGTTTATGTGTGTCTTTTCTTGCGTGTATGGACTTTAAGTTCTACATGTAGAACGACTTTCTGCAGATCGTGTATTGTTTATGTGTGTCTTTTCTTGTGTCTTGTGTGTTCTACATGTAGAACGACTTTCTGCAGATCGTGTATTGTTTATGTGTGTCTTTTCTTGTGTCTTGTGTGTTCTACATGTAGAACGACTTTCTGCAGATCGTGTATTGTTTATGTGTGTCTTTTCTTGCGTGTATGGACTTTAAGTTCTACATGTAGAACGACTTTCTGCAGATCGTGTATTGTTTATGTGTGTCTTTTCTTGCGTGTATGGACTTTAAGTTCTACATGTAGAACGACTTTCTGCAGATCGTGTATTGTTTATGTGTGTCTTTTCTTGCGTGTATGGACTTTAAGTCTACATGTAGAACGACTTTCTGCAGATCTGTATTGTTTATGTGTGTCTTTTCTTGCGTGTATGGACTTTAAGTTCTACATGTAGAACGACTTTCTGCAGATCGTGTATTGTTTATGTGTGTCTGTTTGTGTGTTAGAATACGGAGGGAGAAAGAGAAGGGGTCAGCTTTTATATGTAGAATTTTATTGGATTTTTGAATGTGTGTTCCTCTGCGTGCACATGTGTGTGTGTGTGTGTGGTGTGTGTGTGTGTGTGTGTTGTGTGTGTGTGTGTGTGCATGCATGTGTTTGAGTGAGAGATAGAGATAGAGATGGATTTTAGTTTGATCCAGTTTTGTGTTGTGTGCTCAGGAGAGTGAGAATGAGCTTTCATTGTACATGCTTTTACTGTATGTTTGCAGTCTTTTAGTTTTTCATAGTTTTGTTGTAAGTGTTGTATTTTGTTTGTTTTTCATAGTGTTGTTGTAGTTGTTATATTTTGTTTTATGCTACTGTGAATGTTGTGCTATCATATGTAAACAGGAGGTGTACGATTTTCTTTGGCGTATTTTGATTAATGGTTACTTTTTTGATGTGCTGTTTCATCTGCCGTGCCACTTCAGAAGCATTACCCCCACGTTGCCTATTCTGGCTCCCCTACCACAGCCACACACATACCACATCTGTCCAGCGACAGTCCTCATGATCTTGTTGATACTGGCGACCTTGACCAAGAACGTTGGTGTGGAGAGGACACGGAAACTGAGGATGTCAGTAGAGCAGGGCATAAAGGGACCGCAGAATTTAAGACTTTCTCCAAGCTGATCAGTGAGGATGAGGGTAATGAAGATGATGCTAAGGGATGCCACTCTAGTCCAAAGCTGCATTACAAGGCTGTACTGTATGCTTACGTTCATGATATATATCCGTGTCAGCCAGGCTTGAGGACATCTGCAGTGTTGATCATGAAATCTGAGCATCCATCAAATGGATGAAAACCTGACTGTGTGGTTCCAGTCTTCTCAATTGACTCCGTGGCAAACTCACCTCATGTAGGAGCCAATCGAGGCTGAAAAATCTGATCGATGAATGGCTGTGATGACAATCAAACCACAACCTCCCAGCCGTGAATCCACATCGCTAAACAATGCACCATGCAGCAGATGGCAAAGTTTTTGTCCTTTTTTTCCCTTGAGGTTTTTTTGTGTGTGTGTGTGTGTGTGTGTGTGTGTGTGTGTGTGTGTGTGTGTGTGTCACTGTGTGTGTGTGTGTGTTATCTGTTTGTTTGTCAATCAGCTTCTTTCTCTACACATTTTCTCACTTTAACATTTCTCTGAAAGCAGTGAACTGCGGAACAGTTAGAACCCAGTTGACTATAGCTGAATGTTTTGTCAGTGTGAATGTTTGTCATTGTGAATGTTTGTGTCTGTGAATGTTTGTCACTGTGATGTTTGTCACTGTGAGTGTTTTTTTCAGCACTGCCTCTGTGACTGTTGCAGAATGTTTGTCACTGTGAATGTTTGTCACTATGAATGTTTGTCACTGTGAATGTTTGTCACTGTGAATGTTTGTCACTGAATATTTGTCAGTGTGAATGTTTGTCACTATGAATGTTTGTCACTGTGAATGTTTGTTCAGGACTGCCCCGGCTGACTGTAGCTGAATGTTTGTCACCTTGAATGTTTGTCACTGTAAGTATTTGTCAGTGTGAATGTTTGTTCAGCACTGCCCACGCTGAATGTTTGTCAATATAAATGTTTGTATGTGTGAATGTTTGTCACTGTGGATGTTTGTCACTGTGAATGTTTGTCAGTGTGAATGGTTGTCACTGTGAATGGTTGTCAGTGTGAATGGTTGTCACTGTGAATGTTTGTCAGTATGAATGTTTGTTCAGCACCGCCCCCAGCTGACTGTAGCAGAATCTTTGTCACTGTGAATGTTTGTCACTGTAAATGTTTGTCATGTGAATGTTTGTCACTGTGAATGTTTGTCACTGTGAATGTTTGTCACTGTCAATGTTTGTCACTGTCAATGTTTGTCACTGTGAACATTTGTCACTGTGAACATTAGTCACTGTGAATGTTTGTCACCGTGAATTGTGTGTTCAGCACCCCCCCAGCTGAGCCACAGGGACTGGCGACTGCCCGGCATGGAGACCCAGGAGAAGAAGACTGCCAGAGAGAACCTGTTTCCCTCCCCTCTCAATCCACAGCGCCTGTGGGAGAAACGCTGCACATTGCCAAACCCCTGGTGCACTGTATCCTTGTCTTGAAGAATGCGCCATGTTCAGCTCGTTCTGCCCACACTATGTTTATGCTGTAAACAGTATTTTGACCAAGTGCTTGCATAGTAAGGTACATGTGAAAAAGAAGAGACAAGAAGTATATGAACTAATCATACCTGAGCATTCTTGTTTTGACCTTACAGACATGAGACATGTTTGTTGTTTTTCTTAGGTCAAAAGATATTACTGTATTAAGCTCGAAATGCACTGAAAGAAACACCTTCAAAGAGAGCACTAACATTATTATATTGTTTTGCCAGTTCAGTTCTTGCTGTTTTTCAGTTTATCAGAATTATTTGGGGTGCAACTAACAGACGAAAAAAATGCTTATCTCCACTGCGTGGTATTATTGGAAGTTCTGCAGTACTGTTAACTGTTTACTTGGTGCTGTAAAAGAGCAGGACACTCTTGCCTTCAAGATGAGTTTCATTTTATTCTCAGCAGTGAGACAGGTGTTTTCCTTCAAAAAGAAGTTTTTGTTGTAAGAAAAGGCATTTCATTGGGACAGATAAATATGAGGAAAAAATGAAGGCATGAACCATGTTTATGAAAAGAATTATCTGAAAACCTGTTTGTTTGTCTACATAGCATAATCAAAATTTTGATTGTTTTAGACGGATCAAAAACATGGCAGTGTGTGGGTTTGAATGTTTGTCTTTTCTTTTAATTTTTTTTTTCAAAAAAAAAAGAGAAAAAAAAGCAGGCACATTGTTTTCTTTGATTGTGGAAAGTATCTAGTCTGTACCTGTTTGGTCTGTCGTCATGGAAACCCTGGCTGATCTCTGGAGGGCTGGATGTCAGCAGGTGAGGAGACATTGGAAGTGATCACAGTAATGTGTGTGTGCGTGTGTGTGTGTATTTGTGTGTGTGTGCGTGCGTATGTGCGTGCGCATGCGTGTGCATGTGTGTGCGTGTGGCGTGTGCATCTATGTGTGTGTGTGCGCGCGTGTGTGTGTGCGTGTGTGTGTGTGTGTTGGAGTGTGTGTGGAGGGTGGGGTGGGTGTGGCAGTGTGGGATGGGACAATTACATGATATGTACACACATATTTACAGAATACAAAGTCATTTATACATTTTTTTTGTTAACCTGTGCTGATCTGTTTTAGTTTTTACTTACTTTTCTGAACACTGCATGCATGTGTGTGTGTGTGTGTGTGTGTGTGTGTGTGTGTGTGTGTGCATATTTTTGTTTTGCCTTTAAATCCAGCTTGTGTCTGCTGGGAGATCCCAAAGACCTGAACATGAATGAGCAGGGAGAGATGCGCAGGCGATGTATGATGCTGCTGCTCTACTTGCTGCGATCGCCGTTCTATGACAGATATTCACAGTGAGTGAACGTGTCACCTTTGTTGGGTACATTGATAAACAGTGAAGACATGCCATGAGAAAAATGAACTTAGATGCACAAGAGAGAACGGAGGCCCAGAGTAAACGTGTGTGTGTAGCATCAGTAAGCTGATTGAGAGCTAAAGGTGCACAAACATGTATTGTGACTTGGAATAGTAAGTGTACAGCAAAGGCATAAGTGCTCATCCTTGCAGTTACTCTGATATTAGCCTGTTTTGATAAATATTTCTTGGATCACAAAGTGAGTTTGAAAAGAAAAGGAATCCTGATTTAAGAAAATGTTGTTGAAAAATAGGCAAGTGAGAGGTATGAGAATCAGTTTTGGAAAGGGTAATATTCAGTGTCGCGAAGTACAGTCTTGATAATGTCCAGCGCATGGCAGAGAACTAATGGACCAAAGGATGTTCTCTTTGAAGATGGCTTTTAACAGACACCTGCATGCTTTCAGTGAAAAGACAAACTTGCCCCAAGGACTGGTCACTGAAGGCGGTAGATTAGAGAGGCTGATGCATGCAGGGATTGGGCGTGAAAGCCTGACTAAAAATGGTTCACAAATTGAAAACATTTTTTAAAAGAAATCGTCTGCCTTGATCATACAGTCCATGTTTGTCGAAAGCTGTATTTAAATGATAGGGAGGGTCATTCATGGTGAACTCAAAACAATTTTTTTTAGAAGAGAAATCATCTGCCTTGATGATACAGTCAGTGTTTGTAGAAAGCTCTGTTCAAATTATAGGAAGGGTCGTTCATGGTCAACTGAAAACAGTTTTTTTTAAGAGAAATCGTCTGCCTTGATGGTACAGTCTGTGTTTTTAGAAAGCTGTGTTCAAATTATAGGGAGCGTCATTCATGATGAACGAAAAACATGCTTTAAGAGAAATCGTTTGCCTTGACAACACAGTCCATGTTTGTAGAAAGCTGTATTCAAATTATAAGAAGGGTCATTCTTTGTAAGCTAAAAACAGCGTTTTGAAGAGAAATTATCAGCCTTGATGATACAGTCCATGCTTTTAGAAAGCTGTATTCAATTTATAGGGAGGGTTATTCATGATGAACTAAGAACAATTTTCTAAAGATAAATTGTCTGCCTTGATGATATAGTCCATGTTTGTTGAAACGCAATTCAGTTGTAGGGAGGGTCATTCATAGTGAACTAAAAACAATTTCTTTTTTTATGAGAAATCGTCTGTCTTGATAATACAGTCCATGTTTGTAGAAACGCTATTCAGTTGTAAGGACGGTCATTCATGATGAACTAAAACAATTTTGAAAAGAGAAATCGTCTGCCTTGATGATACAGTCCATGTTTTAGAAGGCTGTATTCAAGTCATAGGGAGGGTCATTCATGGTGACCTAACTTTTTTTTTTTTTTTAAAGAGAAATCGTCTCTGCCTTGATTATACAGTCCATGTTTGTAGAAAACTGTGTTCAGATTATAGGAATGCTCATTGGTGGTGAACTGAACACCATTTTTGAAGAGAAATCGTCTCTGTCTTGATGATGCAGTCCATATTTGTAGAAAGCTTTTTTCAAGTTATAGGGAGGGTCATTCTCGGTGAACTGAACTGTTGTTTGTTTGTTTGTGTGGAGAGTGAGGAGGTTTCTGTGGTTTGTGCTCAGGGCAAAGATTGTCATGTTGCTGAAGCTGGTGGCTGACAATGTGCCTGGCATGTCCCTGCTCATGAGTAAGTCCTTGACCTTAGCCGTGGGTTAGCTCTGTGTGTGTGTGTGTGTGGTGTGTGTGTGTGTGTGTGTGTGTGTGTGTGTGTGTGTGTTTTGTGCGCTCACACATGTTTTTGTGTGTGTGTGCATGCTTATGTGTAAATGTGTCCATGCATATGTTGTGTGGCGTGCACATGTGTGGGTGCGTGTGTGGGTGTATGTGCGTGGGCATACTTGCGTGTGTAAATGTTCAATGGCATGTGCATGCTGACATGCGTTCCTAATGCCAATATGGTCTATTTAGTTCAGTCATGCAGGCACATTTTAATTTACATGTATTACCAGTGATGTAGAAAATAGTGAAATATTTCCCACTGAGGAAAATGTTCCAATCAAACTGGATTTTTCTATGAAATATCACCAGAGACATTTCCTTGTTTGTCTTTGTCATGTGCAGAGTTTTGTTCAACTCATCAGACTTTGGGTTATTGTTTCACCATTCAAGGTCTATATGGCAGAAGATATGGTCAAAATATTCCAGGTTAGTGGTTCAGATATTACACAAACCCAGTTTCTTCTAATTTTTTTATCTCTTTGTCAAGAAAAAGGTATACCTGAAGATCTCTGGGTCTCAAGCTTGCCTTTAGGTATATCTTTTTCAGGACACTGGATCAAAAATGGAAAAGAAAACCCTGCTTTGCGCAAGATTCAAACCACTGGTCTGGGATATTCAGGCCATGTAAGTAAGTGTATGATCTCCAAGATCATCACAACACAGATCCCGCACAGAATTTGTTCTTATGGCGGGTGGTGTCAAACTTGCAGCAGAGGCTTGTGGTGTGTGTGGTGACAGTCACAGGTGGTAAAGGATGTACCTTGCCTGCAGCAGAGGTCTGTGGTGTGTGTGGTGACAGTCACAGGTGGTAAAAGATGTACCTTGCCTGCAGCAGGTGGTGTGTGTGGTGACAGTCACAGGTGGTAAAAGATGTACCTTGCCTTCAGCAGCGGCCTGTGGTGTGTGTGCTGACAGTCACAGGTGGTAAAAGATGTACCTTGCCTGCAGCAGAGGTCTGTGGTGTGTGTGGTGACAGTCACAGGTGGTAAAAGATGTACCTTGCCTGCAGCAGGTTGTGTGTGTGGTGACAGTCACAGGTGGTAAAAGATGTACCTTGCCTGCAGCAGAGGTCTGTGGTGTGTGTGGTGACAGTCACAGGTGGTAAAAGATGTACCTTGCCTGCAGCAGGTTGTGTGCGTGGTGACAGTCACAGGTGGTAAAAGATGTACCTTGCCTGCAGCAGCGGCCTGTGGTGTGTGTGGTGACAGTCACAGGTGGCAAAAGATGTACCTTGCCTGCAGCAGAGGCCTGTTGTGTGGTGTGTGTGGTGACAGTCACAGGTGGTAAAAGATGTACCTTGCCTGCAGCAGAGGCCTGTTGTGTATGTGGTGACAGTCACAGGTGGTAAAAGATGTACCTTGCCTGCAGCAGAGGACTGTTGTGTGTGTGGTTAGTCACAGCTGGTGTGGTGTTGGTTTCAGGACCTCTGCTGGACTACATTCCCCAGTGGCAGAAGGTTTACTTCTACATTTGGTCAACGTAACACAGCCATTTGAGACTTCCTGCAATTCATTTGTATGTGTATACATGTGAACTTGTGTTTGAGTGTGGACATGGATGCATTGGTGCGTTTGGTGTTTATCACTGTGTGTGTGTGTGTATGTGTGTGTGTGTGTGTGTGTGTGTGTGTGTGTGTGTGTGTGTGTGTGTGTGTGTTGTGTGAAATAGCTTATTAATATATCTGGCATGTATTTATTGATAAGACCCATGGAAAATGTGGGATCTTGCATGAAATTTGTCAAAAGACTTTAATTCGAGAGAGGATGATTAGGAATCAGAATATATTGGCTTCATGGGATGAAGGCATTATAGATCTGTTAGAATAAAAAGGCCCAGAATTACTGACATGGAATAAAGACAAGTCCAGATGACGCCAAATTATGGACAAGACTCTTGTAGTAGGTGTAGCTTGGTGTGTACTTGTCGTTCTGCATGTTGCCGCTGATGTTCATAACTGACCCCTGTGGTCACTGGCTTGCACAGAGAAGGATCAGAACTTCTACAGAACACTGAGGCCAAATCACTACCACTTCTTCAGGGGTGCTTGTCCCATTAAACAAGACACCCGGAACAGAAAATGTATTATGGTAGTCCCAGGTTGGTGAGATTGTGTTTTATTGGCTATTTTCAGGATTGGTAAGAGTTGATTGGGGTACTTTTTAGTATCCAGTCATCTAGGTTAAAACACAATTCTGTTTGTTGTTCACTTTCCTTTATAATTTTTTCTTTGTATCATTACAGGAAGGAAAGTCAATATCCAAAAAGTAATTGTTTCTTAAATTTTCCTTGTCATTTTTGATGCAGAATCTGACAAAGACTGTCGCAGTCACCAGGGTTGTGTTTCATAAATGTGAAACAATTTGATGCTTCTGACTTGGGCGAGATGGAGGCATTTGTGACCACGGGTGGCAAGTGAAGTAAGATATTTGCCAGACATGGCCAGCTTGTCTGTGGAACAGCTTGTTTGCCAGTCAAAGCTGCCGGCAAAGTCAATCAGATTTTTTGAATAATGAGCCTAGATTTGCATTGAGGACAAAATGTTATCAATCTGTCATTAGATGTCAAGGTGGGAATTGTCTGCGTCAGTCCGCTTTTTGATGCCACCAATATCACATCTCACATGCAGATGTGCTGATTTCAATGACTATGGATCCAGATTCGTCGATTCAGAATAACGTTTATCAGAAAAGGCCAGATAGATCAGCTTCCGCCTTGTGCGATGTCTGTGCTGTTTCTTTGGTGGTACAGACATCATCACTTCACAGCAAGATATCTTACAAAGTCTCACGATGAAACAGCACAGCTCAGAGACTTTGTAGTCTGGAAGTTAACAAAAGCTTTGAAAGTAATTTCCTGTCGGGTTTGCCGTATCAACAGTGCATAGGAGAGAAAAATAATTTGAGGTATATGATTGAACATCAAATTATTTTTCTCTCCGATTATGCTTTGTTTGTTTTTGAATTCTTGTATTTTGGTTGCCTTTAAAGAAGGTCAGTAATACATTTGTTTGTGTAATGAATTTGAGTTTATGCAAGAGAAAGTAGATGATCTTTATAGTGTCTGGTCATTGACATGGAAATAAATGATGGCACATTTTGTGGATAGACGTGATTTTCAGACTGACTTTACACAGAATGAAGCCTTTTTGCCGACTTTAAATGAATTTAATTTTAACGAAATTGAATCCTGTACTCTTGTTTGTCAAACAGTAAGTTTATGGCATAGTTTTCCTGTAAATGCTGTAGGGATTCGTGGAGCTTTCTGAGAATGCGTGTCTTCTGCACAAAATCCACCGGTGACCTCTTTTCCTGCCAGGCTGCCTCTTTGGAACACACCGTCTTACTCTGTTATGCAAATTACACAATTCCATGTTTATGATTGTGTGTGTGTGAGTATTTATCTGTGTATGTGTGTCACCGTGTTTGTTTGTATTTGTGAATGTTTCAGTGCTTGCGTTTCACAAAATAGTGGAAATGGTCCGTCTCTGGCCAAATTGTTGGCTGTCTTTGTGTCAACAAATGGATATTTTGCCTACATGTGTCCACCAAAATATTTTTCACTAAAGCTTTTTTTTCTGCCCAATCACGGACAGTGGGGATGTACGGTGTTTTAGACTCTTGTAGGTTAATTGTGCATTGCAACACATCTTTTATTATGATTCCACAGTTTTGAAATCATCTTTGATAATATTTCTGCAACTCCTGAAAGGTCATGCCACGCAACTCCACATACAGGTATGTCTCTCTAAGATGTGTGTGTTGTGGGCAGGCAAGGAGAGTTGGAGGCGAGGGGGAGGGTGCACACCCTGTGCTATCAACACATTTTTGTGCATACCAAGTGGCTGGTTGGAGACATTTAAGTGTGAGAGAATATGGTATTGCCATCGGAGGGTCTTTAACCTTTCTTTACTCATAAGGTCATGGAGCCTTCAAGACAAAGATAAGGCTCCCATGATTTTCCTTTTTTTTTAAAAGATAAAGGTGTTAGAGATAATGCATTGAAGTGGGGTCATGGTACACTTTTAGAACTGGCATTGCTGTAGTGTTTCATAGTGATAAATGAAATGTATTACAGTTCTTATTGATAGTCTGATGCAGTCTCATGGTTCACGCTGACAGGCCATTGATCTGCTGTTCACTTGCTTGAGACTCAACAGTAACTCTTGGTCGTGTCAGCCAGGCATCGAGAATATTTTCCTTGTACATTCCTATCCAAACAAATGCCCATAGCATTAACATGCCTGGTGTGAAACAGACATCATACCCTAAGGAAGATGTCACCAAGATATTAATGTTATTGCTTCGCAGACCACATGAAAGCCCAAGATATGGGATGGTAAATACTGTGTAAATGAATAAATATTGGATCTATGTGTTGGTAACTGTGCCATGGAAAATGTTAAAAATCGGGTTGTTTCATATTTTTGTGTTTTTTTCTTTCTTGTGAAAACATGTTCTAATGACAAGACCGTCACTATTCCCTGTGTGGTGTTTATGAATATCGTTTGTCGATTCATCATGCATTTTGAGAGGCAGTCTATGGAAGTTTCTGGTGGGTGTTGGGTGAAAGGCATTCAGATTAAATTTCTGGTTGTATTCAGAGGAAAAGTGGATATACATAGTCTTTCATTTCTTTTGGACTACATTGCTCTAGCGTTTGAAATATGTTTTGAAATCAAATATTTTGATAATGCATTATTATTGTCTTTGTGATTCTGTGCGTGGAAAAAATTAACAGACTTTTTTGTTGTTCTAATGCCCTCTCATCTTCCATGCCACTGTAGACAGCCCTGATGTGGCCCTCTGCGGTCGGCTGGGCTATAAGCAACACTATCTTATCTTATCTTATGCCACTGTAGAGTCGTTGCCCCCGACTTTGATTCCCTGAACACACCCCCATCCAGGTTTGTCCCGTCATAGTACCAGCTCCAGCACCACAGGAGCAGTCAACATAGTCGTCATCAATCAACCCACCAAAGGAGACGCACCCTGGACAGTGTTCAGTGGTGCCTGCTCTGATCTAACATAGACAAGACACTACATACGTAGCTTCCCACTGACACCAGTAGAAGTTTAGTACGTGGAGCCAGCCAGCGAGGATCCCCGTCCAGAGGGTACCCCTGTGCCCGTCACACAGTGTCCACGAGCTTGCTGATACAAATGACTTTGAAAGAACTGACCAAGGACATGAAGGAGGTTAGGAAATAAACATTAGGTCACCACAAGAGCAGGGCATGAATGGCCACAGAATTTGAACGTTTTTTTCATGATCATCACAGAGGATGAGAATGATGAAAATGATACTATGGGCTACCTTTCTGGTTAGAGACCACATGAACGTGCTGTACTCTATACGTTCTTTTATGAAAGATCAGAGTGTTAGTCAAGCCCCATAGATAGAGGCACCTGCTGTGTTGGACAGGAAATTTGAGCAGTACTCTCAAAAAGGCATCCACTAAAAGGATGAAAGTTGACTGTGTGGTTCCACATACTTCCTATCTGACTCCGTAGTACAATCAGGCCGGAAATTCCCACAAATAAATGTCCGAGACTGGAGTCAAACCCACAGCCTCTCCCAGTCCACTATTTTGTGATGCTGTCCATCTTATAACTGTAGCTGTTCTTTTCTGATAATGTTGATGCGCGCATATGATTTTGGCATTTTCTTTATTGCTTGTATTATTGGATTGTGACGACATGTTCACAAGATGATGTAGAAGTCTTGTTGGTTTGTATCACCACAAGTTCTTGTGTAAGAATGAGAACATGTACATATTTGTGTTAAGTTGAATCATTTTATGTATGAATAACTGTAAAAGAATAAACAATGAGAGTGGGACGACTTGATAAAGAATTATGCTTCATCATAATAAAACGAATCTATGAAAAATTCCTAAATTTAATCAGTTTTCCTTGTGTATGTGTTTGACTGTTGACCAGTGAGGTGATATAATGTGTTTGATTACTGACCATAAAGACAATATAGTGATTATGGACCAGTAAGGCAATACAGTGTGTCCGATTCTTGACCAGCAAGGCTATTCAGTGTTTCATTATTGATCAGTAAGGCAATACAGTGTGTCCGATTCTTGACCAGCAAGGCTATTCAATGTGTTTGATTATTGACCATTAAGGCAATACAGTGTGTTTGGTTATTGACCATTAAGGCAATACAGCGTGATTGATTATTGACCATTAAGGCAATACAGGTGTTTGACTATTGACCATTAAGGCAATACAGCGTGATTGATTATTGACCATTAAGGCAATACAGTGTGTTTGGTTATTGACCATTAAGGCAATACAGTGTGTTTGATATTGACCATTAAGGCAATACAGCGTGATTGATTATTGACCATTAAGGCAATACAGTGTGTTTGACTATTGACCATTAAGGCAATACAGTGTGTTTGACTATTGACCATTAAGGCAATACAGCGTGATTGATTATTGACCATTAAGGCAATACAGCGTGATTGATTATTGACCATTAAGGCAATACAGCGTGATTGATTATTGACCATTAAGGCAATACAGTGTGATTGATATTGACCATTAAGGCAATACAGTGTGTTTGATATTGACCATTAAGGCAATACAGGTGATTGATTATTGACCATTAAGGCAATACAGTGAGTTGATTATTGACCATTAAGGCAATACAGCGTGATTGATTATTGACCATTAAGGCAATACAGTGTGATTGATTATTGACCATTAAGGCAATACAGCGTGATTGATTATTGACCATTAAGGCAATACAGCGTGATTGATTATTGACCATTAAGGCAATACAGTGTGTTTGATATTGACCATTAAGGCAATACAGTGTGATTGATTATTGACCATTAAGGCAATACAGCGTGATTGATTATTGACCATTAAGGCAATACAGCGTGATTGATTATTGACCATTAAGGCAATACAGTGTGTTTGATATTGACGTCGTTACTTCACACTTTGTTTTGTGTTGCTCTTCTGCTTTTTGTCGTGTTTCAGTAACGCCGCAGTTTGTTTCATTTGACTATTGACCATTAAGGCAATACAGCGTGTTTGATTATTGACCATTAAGACAATACAGTGAGTTTGATTATTGACCAGTAAGGCAATACAGTGTTTGATAATTGACCATAAGGCAATACAGTGTGTTTGATTATTGAACAGCAAGGCAATACAGTGTTTGATAATTGACCATTTAAAGGCAATACAGTATTTGATAATTGACCAGTAAGGCAATACAGTGCATTTGACTATTGACCGTAAGGCAATACAGTGTGTTTGTGATTATTGAACAGCAAGGCAATACAGTGTGTTTGTGATTATTGAACAGCAAGGCAATACAGTGAGTTTGATTATTGACCAGTAAGGCAATACAACAGTTTGACTATTGACCACTAAGGCACTACGAGTTTGACTATTGACCATTAAGGCAATACAGTGAGTTTGATTATTGACCAGTAAGGCAATACGAGTTTGACTATTGACCATTAAGGCAATACAGTGAGTTTGACTATTGACCAGTAAGACAATACGAGTTTGACTATTGACCAGTAAGGCAATACGAGTTTGACTATTGACCATAAGGCAATACAGTGAGTTTGATTATTGACCAGTAAAACAATACAGTGTGCAAAGTATGTCACACTGACAACAATAAAACAATAAAAGCCCTGGGTTATTCACAAGGTCATCAGTCCACTGGCAATACTGGAGCAGTGGTCATGGTACATGTTGCAGGCGGGGAAGTGGAATCACATCAAGGCATGACATACTTGGAGTGATCAGCCCTGGCCGACTGCTACCTACAGTTGTACATCAGAGGCATGACATACTTGGGAGTGATCAGCCCTGGCCGACTGCTACCCACAGTTGTACATCAGAGGCATGACATACTTGGGAGTGATCAGCCCTGGCCGACTGCTACCTACAGTTGTACAATGTGCTTTAGGCTCAGATGGGAAGAGTGGATCCACATGAACGATGTGCTTTAGGCTCAGATGGGAAGAGTGGATCCCATGAACGATGTGCTTTAGGCTCGGATGGGAAGAGTGGATCCACATGAACGATGTGCTTTAGGCTCAGATGGGAAAGTGGATCCACATGAACGATATCATCAAGTTTCAACCACTTAACAAATCATTTTCAAGTGTTACCAATTTTTTTTTACCACTACTGATGATGAATCTGAATGCTGGACATGAGTACACTATATAATATGGTAAGAAAGGAATCAGAACGCGGCCATGGCATGTTGTCTTAAGAACTGATTTCGATCATCACTGATCATCTCACTTGTGCGCTCATAAAGTTTTCAAATTTCGAGGCTTTTCATGACCAGCACTCTTCATGAACTCAAGTTTCAATTTCCCATTCTCATTCATAACTTTGCTGAACTTGTGTCAAACCCTCTGTTGTAAATTTAAGACAGCAACTGTTATGATAGTTGTTGATTGGGGGCTCTAAAGCTTGGTATCCCATGCATGCTGGATCCTGTCTGACATCAATCAACTCATCAAACATGATCAGGTAACAATACTTCTTCCCCTCGTTCAGCTGCACCATATAGCTCCCTGCGGACTACTGGTGCTGTGACTGTGAAGCTCTGGATGTGGCTATGTACGGAAATCAAACTACTGGTAAGGAAATCACGCATTGAAGACGAGGTGGAAAAAGTCCAAATCACTCCACAGTAAGTCATACTAAACTGGTGAGATTTTATCAAACCTCTAAATTTTGTTTTTTTTTTGTTTTTTTCAAATACAAATGCTCACAGAGAGGGAAAATGACCCCACCTTTCATTGATAATGGACAGTGATCTTAATTCCTTGATACCATGAACCTGCAGCGATTTAAAAGAAGCATTGTTTGATAAACATCCGTGATGAAAAGTGATATTGAAATGAAAATCTGTTGTTAAAAACCTTCAAATTCTCCTGTGAAATTCACACATTACAAACTGTTTCAAACCTTTGATTTAGAAAGGCACCTGAAACGGACCAAACCACAATGGTCACTATTCAGTTTCTTTGATATAACTTTTAATTTGGTGATGAACATATTCATTAAGAAGTCAGTTACACTGAAAATAGTTTCCATGCCTGCATAACAATCAGTTGGGTACAAAGTCGACTCATATCTGGCCGTGTGTCACAAAATGAGACTGATTTGATTGGTGGTGCCTGCTCTGATCCAACAAAGTCAGGACACCACCTGCTTGGCCTCACTGACAGCAGTAACTGCTTAGTCCGTGGAGCCAATGTGAGCAAAGGTCCCCCTCCAGAAGACACCACCTGCTTGGCCTCACTGACAGCAGTAACTGCTTAGTCCGTGGAGCCAATGTGAGCAAAGGTCCCCCTCCAGAGGACACCACCTGCTTGGCCTCACTGACAGCAGTAACTGCTTAGTCCGTGGAGCCAATGTGAGCAAAGGTCCCCCTCCAGAGGGCACCACCACATCCATCAAAACAACGGCGCCTATGAACTTGCTGATATGAATGCCTTTGAAAGAACTGACCATGGACGTGAACAAGGGTAGGAAATAAGCACACACAAAAGCGTGCGCATATGCACACGCACACACATTCACAGACATACACACATGCCTCATATCAAGACAAATGAATATTCTCAGCGAAAATGAACATTTATTATGCAAAGAAACAAATGAGAAACAAAAAAAGGTAAGTTTTATCCTGGCAATAATGCTTTTAATACATAACATAAAAAAAAACCCAAAAAAACCCCACATCATTCATGGTATTGACAAAGATGAGAGGGGAAATCAAAATCTTTACATAAATGAGGTTAAAAAAAAAACCCAAGTCATTACTATGAAGACACGACAAAAAAGCAGAAGAGAACACAAAACAAAGTGTGAAGTAACGACGATTTAAATGCACGACGCAAAACAGGACAAGAAATTTTTGGCAAAATGCCTTCCTCAGCGACAAAAAATACAGACATAAACATGCACAATACTCCCCTTGTGAAGCCAAAGTGGTGAATGAAGTAGACAGAGGGACAGTGAAGAGAGGGTGAGTAGAGTTCGAGGAATAGGGCACGAGGAAAGAGGGTAGAGTAAAGTGAGGAGGAGGAAAAGGAGAGAGGGAGAGAGAGAGAGAGGAGGGGGGGGGGGGGAGGAAAGAGAGGGAGAGACAGAGAGAGAATGGAAGTAGAGGAAGAGTGGAGAATGAGAGAGAGAAGAGGGGGGAAGGAGAGTGAGTGGAGGGGGAGGGTGTGATGGTATGTAGTGGGTGTGTTGCATATGAATGAAATGAACAAGAGAAAGCACAATAAATAAGATACAATGTACTCGAAAAAGCATTTTAAATGACAAGGGGAGGGGGGGGGGGGAGAAGGGGGTCAGCCGCCTAAAGCATCCGACCCAAGTCTGACCCAAGGGTAGGTTGCCCTACCCAAGCACCAAGGGGTGAGGGGGAAAACGGGAGAACCCCGAGAAAAAACCCACTAGCCAGACGCAGCTAAGAGCTGCAAGGCTCACCCCCCCCCCCCCCCCCCCCACACACACACAGAAAAAAAAAAAAAAAAGCACTTGCCCGCGGGCAAACACACACACACACACCACACACACACACACACACAAGTGCGCGCGCGCGCACGAACAAACACGCACGCACACATACACACGCCAATAAGCGCACACACTGGGGGGGGGGGGGGGGGGGGGGGGGGGGGTAACAATGGGGAATAAATGGGTAAATGTACAAACAAGGCATACATTAAGACATCTGGGTGTAGCATAGGGAAGTAGGTGGTGCTATGGTGGCGCAACAGAAAAAAAAGGGCAAAAATAAGAGCATTAACGCAAAAGATAGATATGCGGTCATGATGAGAGGCGCTAACAACACTCCCAATGACCACAAAACAAAAAAAAATTATCTATACATATATATACACACACACACACACACACACACACACATATATATATATATATATATATATATATATATATATATATATATATATTATATATATATATATACAGATAGACAAAAAAAATAAAAAAAAGGAGGGGAAAGGGGAGGGGCGGGGGGAAAGAAGGAGAGACATAAAGATAGGACAAAAAGAGGGGCCTAAAGGAAGGGTGGAAGTATGAGGGAGGGCGAGGGGGAGGAGGGGGGGGGGGTGAGAGAGGAGAATAGTAGAGGTCGAAAGTAGAGAGAAAGGAAGTAAGAAGGAAAGTAAAGAGAAGGAACGAAAGGGGGAAGGAGCCCTTCAGAGGACGATAGAAAAGGAACAAGGACAGAGGAGGTGAGGGAGAAGAAGGGAAAAGGGGTAGGGGGGTAGAAAAAGGGGGGGGGGGGGTGAAAGGGGAAAAAAAAGGGGGGGGGGGGAGAGGAGGGGGCAAAGGAGGGTAGGAAGGAGAGGGATAGATACAAAAGTAAGTGAGAAGAAAAATAAATGAATAAATAAAAGAAAATAGAAAAAAAACCAAAAAGACAGGAGACTGGGGAGCTAACCCTACTCAGAAACTCCTGGCAAAAGATATAGGCTCTCGAACGATCATTCCAGTAGGCGCCAGGCTCATACGGTCACGAAGAGGCCACTGATGCAGACCAACCATGCACAGGTAAGTACTAAAGGGTAAAGGGAATCGTAAATCATTGTCCACCTGAATAGTCTCGGGAAAAAAAAAAGTACACAGAATTGCTAAGCTTTTTCATTGATACAAGCTGAAGGACATTTGAGTTGTTGGCCTCGCTTGTTTTTCCCCCCACTATTAGATTGTTCGTCTATGTATTTGTCTGACTTTATTGAAGTTTAAAAGGCTGTGCCAGTCTTGAATAAAAGTTACTCTGTGTTAAGTTTTCTTATGGGAGCAAAAGTTACCCACTTGTTTATTGTTCACTGTTCCCTGCCTCATTTCATTTCCAGTTCTACCTCTGAAAGTTTTTAGAAAGTAAGTTTACAATGATCCATATCTCCTTAAACAACATTAGAAAAACCCCTAAGCTATATGCATAATTATACCACTGTGTAAATTTATCGTGTTCATCATACAAAGGGGAAAAAAAAAAAAAAAAAAATCGTTTGTGCAAGTTGACTTGACTTTTGTTTCTTTTTTTTTTCAAAATCAAAATAGTGTAATGAGTTCACCCCGTGTTCTAGACATTCTACACAGAAAGTAATGGGCGACTTGATTAAATGGGGCTTAAACATGAGAACCTTTATTCTATTAACATACTGTCTATGCAAGACCCAGCAATTCAGAAGTTTATTCAGCCTTCAGGGCGATCTGACAGAAGAAGTAGTGGACAATTCGATAAAATCAGTAAGAATCTCGAAACCACACAGTTCAGCTAACTGCCATTCCTGAAACCTTTGCTTACGCACATTTTTACACTTAAATGTTTGCCAAATTTTCATCGATTCATACTCTCCACCTCGACTTTTTCTCTCATCATCGGCGGTTTACCATAGTAACCTATCATGAATTTAGAGAGCATTTCAAAATGTCGTGATGCTTATATACACCACCTGCTACCGGGAAAAACCCATTCTTGACATCTGAGAAGCTTTTCACAATGTCGTAATACCTACAGCACCACCTGCTACTACTGGTAAGCATTCATGAAATTTGGGGAAATTCTCAGAATATCGTATACCTATATACACCACCTGCTACCGCTGGTAACCATTCTTTAAAATTTTGAGAAACTTCTAAATGTCGTAATACCTACATACGCCACCTGCTACCCTGGTAACCATTCATGAAATTGGAGAAACTTCTCAATGTCATATACCTGCTACCCTGTAACCTTCATGAAATTTGAGAAGCTGCTCAATGTTGTAATACTTGTGCACTGCCCGCTACCACTGGTAACCATCATGAAATTGAGAAACTTTCTTAAATGTCCTAATACCTTACGCACCACCGCTCTGGTAACCTATCATGAAATTTGAGAAACTTCTCAGAATGTCGAATACTACACACTGCCCGCTAGCAATGATCCTCCGAACTGAAACCATTTTTGATGTCCTAACCACGACACGCCGCCTGTACACATGAAATGAGAATAATGCTCTACAGAATCGCAATACCTACACACACACCCTGTCAAGACTCCCAAAACCATTTCTGATCACCGATAGTTTACACAAACAACGATGATAATGGCATCTACAGTCACCACCTACCACACCACACACATACACGTACACACACACACACACACACCACAACACATCCAAACCAGCTCACAAAACCAACAGAATAATGTGGACCAAGTCTCGTCCTTCTAGCAACCGCTCCACCATGGCCCAAGTTTGCTGGTCAGGAATTAGGTCCATCACCCAACACCACACCCAACTACATTGGCCGTTTGCTCTCTCCTCACAACCGACTCACATGGCAGTTTGCTCGTCAGGGATTGGATCCACCCACCCCCACCCTGGTTGGCACACTCTCAAACAGATCATCTTTGATTCTCTAGCCATCGCGGACGACTACAGTGGAGGCACAGTCTCTGCCACATCTTTGATTCCATGTTCAGGGCTGATGGAGCAGCAGTCTCTGGTGCAAGTTCTGACTCTTTCACCTTCACGTCTGCCACAGCAGCTGCTCCTAATGCTAGTTTCTCCAACGTCTCTCTGAAACAGGCGACAAACTTCCAACACTAGACAGCTCATTCTTGTATGTGAATACATGAATAACAAAGCCCATGTTTGAGAGTGGGATACAACCAAGCCAGCCTGGGAGTTTTGTACACTGCCTCTCTCTGCACAAAAGGAGCATTGGAACAGTTTGTCCTGCAGTTTGCCAGTTCTGCAGTCAGACACCTAATCTGCCATATTTGTTTAGGTCTGTCCAGATAAACAACCAAGAAAGCTCGAAGTAACTCCATCTGCTTTCCTTCAGTGTCATCATGGAAGTGTCACTGCATATGGACTGGTCCTTACAAACTACACCACACATGAGACCACAGTGCGCAAAGGTTAACGGCTAGACGGCTCGATAAACGAATAAGTACAAAGTCAGGATTTGAACAGACAGTCCCATGGAAAAGACTCAGCAGCACGCCTGATGTGCGCATAAACCCAACGCACTGGTCAGCCTAACAGCTTTACAGTGGCTCGTGGACAAGCATACAAATATACAAACAACTCATGGCATGGCCTCGGCTTTGTGATGCTTTGTCTGCTTGCAGTGTAATTACAGAAATAAGAAAAAAAAGTCTTTGTAGGTTTGCTGAAAAACAGCTCTCGGCACCCGTCATGCCCAGCTCAGTCTTTTCTTTTTTTTTTTCTCTCATCCCGTATATTTTCTTTTTTGTCTATTGATCGGTTTGGGGACAACGGGCAAAGTATGTCAAGTGTCTGCATGGCAGAGCTTATTTGTTAAGCCAGTATTTCGTACACTTCCTCTTATTTACATTAGTCAGAACTTATAGGAATTGTTTTTAGCAGACTTTGTCTCTGAATGGGAGAATTCCTTTTACTGGTACTGGTGGAGTGTTTTTTTGTTTGTACTTCGTAGAGCGTGTTTGGCTTGTATTCAAGCAATTTATCTCATTGGCGCTGGGCAGAATTTACACCTTCATTTCAAATTGGCGGAAAATTCATCTCATTCCTGTTCAGCGATTAGTTCTCTCTCTCTCTCTCTCTTCTCTCTCTCTCTCTCTCTCTCTCTCTCTCTCTCTTCTCAGTCGTTGTTCAATATTTGTCCTTATTTTGTACACAGCGTTCATGCTTGGAGAAACGGCTACCTCTTGATGTTCTGAATTATTCTTCCTTGCGCTGAACCCTAAGCGATCTGAAGCGATCAAAGCTAAGTGAATTTTCGTTGTTTTATTCGTTTATGTATCACCCGACGAAGACCTAAGAGGTCGAAACGCGTTGTGTTTTGTCTTGTGACTCGTTTGTCCACGTTCTCTGGGCGGTTCGCTAACATTTATTTAAGAAATGTTGTAAGGTTAGACTGATATTTTCAAGCTGTGTGTGAGCGTGTGACTAAAGTGTCTTTCACTTTTTGGAATGAAAAAAACAACAACAACAAAACACGGAAGAAAATAAACATCGGTCTTGTTCCGATGACCATCTCAAAGGAGTGCCAAACTGTGTATGGCTTCCAAGACATTTTTACCACTGCAGTAAATTAAACAGGTCAGAGGAGAGCAACTTACTCCAACGGCCATTTAGATGTGTGGTCGTAAGCAATGCGCACTGATACTGTGATTTTAGTTTTGCACAAAGCTTATAAGTGAAATTTCAACTGTGCTGATCAGGGCTTAAAAAAAAAAAAATCTGTGCTGTCACATTTTCTAATACATCTGGAGCAAAACTGAAGTACAGCGCATGGCGACATTTTTGTTTCAAAAACAACATCAACAACAACAACGACAATAACAGACCATCGGAGCACAACATTTTTTTTAAAGTGTTTTGTTTTGTTTTGTTTTTCTTTTGGTTGTAATGAACACCATTTCGTGCGAGGGTAATGTTACACAAGTGTAGCAACATACAATGAGTTTACAGGGACATGCAGTGTTGTCCGCACCACACTTTCCAAGAATTAGCATCAAGTCCTTCAGTCGTTTCTAAAAACTAATGGTTTTAATGTCGACAGTTTCGCATTCAGTCCAGTATTTTTAGCAACACGGTGATAGTGAGGATTCTGATCAACTGAAATGAATACCTGGCTCTTTCTTTCTTTCTTTTTTTTTTTTTGCTTTAGTAACCAGACAGTATTTAGGATAAACATACATGCGAAGCATATACAAGAATATGTCCGTAAAGCATACGAACTTTTAAAATAATAAACTGATAATATGTAGGCACATTCAGTAAAAGGTTTTTGCAAACACAATGTATTCTCTAAACAAACTGCATATTCGATAGCAAATCTTGGCACAGAGAGAGAGAGAGAGAGATCGTACCTGCGAGTGTGTATCTCTTCAGGAAGTTCCTCTGGAACCAAACCGTGCACAAGATTAAACTGAATCTTCCATAGTTTGGAATGTCTGTGTTTATTTTTTTAAAATCACTTCTTAAGTGTCTTTGCAATATAAAATCACATGGTCCAGGTGCATTTCACACAAAAACACAGCACTAGAAGCCGACCAAACACAAAAACATTTTTTTTAAAAACATCACAGAACACAATCATTTCATAAACTCAGGGCTGTAAATGTGTCATATAATATCATTTATACACAAATTTGTTTGATTTAACCGTTGAATTAATCTCTTTACATTTATAAACATTTTTATTGTGATTTTTTCTTGATAACTTACAATGTAATGATGTGATTATGTATGAATGTGCAATATAAATGATATTATGTATAATGAAGTCTAACAAATACAGTATACACCCATGCATATACACAAGTTTGCACAAACATCCCCACACTCGTTGCACCAAGAACAAAACTTTTCTACCTCTCTAAAATAATCTGTATCACAATTTGACAAATCTTCAAGAGCAGAATCGTCAGAGTACTTGATGACCGGAGTTTTGTCTGTAGCTCTGCAATCGTTGGTGTATAAAGTAAAAAGTACAGGGGACAGCACTGTACCTGAGGAGCACCAGAACAGGTAGATTGTTCAGATGAGATTGCAGATTGGAAACGAACTGACTGTGTTCTACTGAGTAAGAAGCTCATGATCCAGAGAATGAGTTTCGGAACTACCTGTAAAGTTAACAGTTTCAAGGCCAAGAGATGAGGTTGTATTGTGTTAAAAACAGAGAAGTCAATGAAGAGAACACGAACACAAGATTTGGAGTTATTCAAATGAAAGGAAGCATTGTGAAGGAGTGTAAGAATGGCATCATCGGTGCTTCTATGGGGTTTATAGGCAAACTGGAGGGGGTCAAGTTGTTGATTTGTAAAGGTAAGGAGATGATAAAGAATAACATGATTTTCGAAAGATGATAGGTTAATAATAATAATAATAATGAATACTTATATAGCGCCTATTCTCGGCTAGAGACCAAGCTCTAAGCCTTTACAATCAACACTCGTTTACACAACGGGCTGCCTACCTGGGTAGTGCCGACTGAAGAGCTGCCGGCTGGCGCTTCATTTAGTGTTTCCCGTGTCATCCAGTCAATATCGTTCATTCATTTTCCTTACTTCCTTCATTCTTACCATTTCTCACGCTGGGTGCATGCTATGTGTAACGTGTCACCCATACCAACGGCCAAACTGGCCTACCCTTCCGAAAGTTGGTGATGGGATTTTACGTGTGTGCAAGATATTATGCGTGTGTTCACACACGGAACCTCGGTTTATAGTCTCATTCGAAGGACCGAATGGGAAAAGGAGTCGGAACCAATGTTAACTCCGAGGGAAAAATCCCCCTGTACCGAAATGCCCCGGCAGAGATTCGAACCCGCAACCCAGGATCACCAAGATTACGAGTCCGGCGCTCTAGCAAACTGAGCTATTGCGGCTCCCAGGTTAGCGGAAACAGACCTAGCATTCCAGTGTAAGATTTTGAAAGACCATTACATTGTTGTTTCATAAGAGTTAATCTTCAAGTTCGATATTCATTTAATCATTTGCTGAAAACCCAAGGGGGGAGCAAAACGAATCCCCAGTAAATACCACATAGAATTAAAAAAAAAACATAATGAGTGTGGGGGATTTTAAGTCAGATATGTCTCTCACTTCAAATATCATTAAAAACTCCGGGCACCGAACACAACTCACTCAGCGAGACATTCGGCGCTGACGAAGGCCTCTGGATGGAGGCCGAAAGCTTTGCTTCGGCAAAACTTTCCTGTGTGAAAAGGTAAAAGACTGTGTTTAATCAACCCCATCCTTGCACCGTCCCAGGGTTGCCACATTTCAAATCGTTGATGGGAGTTCTGCCCCCAGCTAGGGAAGCTCCGTGGAATGTGGAAGATCTGTGCAGGACCGGATCTTGCTGTTTCTCCTGTGCCTCTCAAAACGAAAAAAAAGGGGTGGATCGCCCTCCCAAGGTTCCTTGCAAGGAAACTGGACCCTCGACCGTTCGGGTGAAGGCCGTCTCTCATGGCGTTGAGTCTTGTTGAAAGATTATCATGGGAGACAAAGACAACCCTTGGTTCCCCTGTGAGTTCAGTCAAAAGGAGTGCGTTGAACAGCTCTCGTTTGGGGACGCAGTGACGGGTGACGTACAGGTGGCACTCTGCTTACAATCACTTTCACCTTAGGCCTTGCCGACAGAATCTTTTTGACCTCTCGAACCATAGACTGACTTGCTGTCTTTGGGTCTTTGGTCTTCAGATCGTTCAGGCCGCAGTGGGTGACTATGGCGTCTATGGGTCCCTTGGCTATCGTATCGGCAGCTTTAAGAGCACCCTCAATGTCACCAACAGTGGAACATTTTGACTTGACGACATCAAATCCATAAGACACCCTAGCCTGTTTCCATGCACACCATTCAACGTTGAGTCATGAAGAATAGCAACGACTGGCATGTCTGGAGACCTTTCTTCTCTGTTTTGAAACTGGCATTCTTCAGATTGCGTATTAAATATGATGTCATTTTTTTGCGGTGACTTTAAAGTTTTCTGTACCGTTCTTTTGGTTATTTCTTTTGTTTTTGTTTTTGGTTTTTCCCTTTTCTTTCGAGATTCACCGGCCCTCCAGTCATTTCAGTTGTCGACTTAGTTGTAGGGATCGGTGGAACTACCTTGGCAATGTCTTCATAGGAGCGATGAGCAGAGAAAGGAATTACGTCCGTCTGGTTCGACCGTTGACATAACTTGCTTTTGGAACAGGCCTGCTCAGTTTTTCTATTGATTCTTTTTGCCCGCTGATGGTTGTTTTCAAGCCGCGAAATTCTTTCACACAAGTTTCCAATAACTTTCGTTAAGGTTTCAATATCACTCACCATGTCAGCCTGGTTAATGTGTGTGATTCACCTTCAAGCTGAAGTGGACCCTCTTCGGCAGTCTGCGCACTTACCAGCAACGCTCGCTTCAAAACTTTTTTTCTTAAGTTAAAAGCCAGGTTTTTGCTCGCTTTTTTTCGGCCACTAGATCACTTTCTCCAGATGACACGGAGTTTACTCGACCCCTATTACTTTTGGATCTAAGCCGCGTCATCATTTTAAAACACAAAATTCCAGCTGATTACTTGAGACTCTAGCACTATGTCATGAGTGTTTCCGCCATCTTCTTTCAAAACTTTCGTCTGTCTGGATATAGGGGCCTAGCCTATCTACCGTTTCCAATGGCCCTTGAAAGAGAGGCCAAGCGCTCTTGACGATCTCAGTCCCTTGGGGACTGTGAGAGGGTGGAGGTGTTTCCGAGGCTTGGACAACGCCCTCCTAGCTTAACTCTACCACTGACTGGCAAGATAAATGGCTTGCTACCTTGTATGCGGCGATGAAAGACAGCACAGCCCACACTGTCATCAGAGGGCTGGAAGAGATTCAACAGACTTCGGAGAAACACCTCACCAGTTGAGATGGGACCTCTGTATGCGGGCCTGCTGTGATTGGGATTCTCGGTGTACAGCAGAGAACAGTAAAAGGCGGCGTCTAGCTCAACCACCCTCAACCAGTTTCGGGCGGTTGAACCTAGACCCCGCCTTTTACTGTTCTCTGACAAGTAAGACTTCAATAACCAAAAAATAACGATTTTTTACAAACAAACATACTGTGTAGGATTATCCGTTTTCAATACTAATTTACTAAACTTTTCAGATTTTTAGTTTTTGCTTAATCCTGTGTTTTTCCTGATCATTTTCAATAACATCATTTTCGCGCATACATTCATCAATGCGTCTCTGTCTTTCATGTGAAATAAAACTACAGTCTTTAACTGTTCTCTAAAGTCTTTTAAAACTGAGTTATACTTCTGACATAAAATCCACACACTTATTCCAGCATGTCTTCCACTGAAACCCAGTTTCGACAAAGTGTTTCTCTTTTTAAATATGTCTCTTTCTGCCGAACAGTCATCTATAATAAATAGTGTCTGCGTTCCCTCAAACAATTTATAAAAGTGTTCTAAACACTCACTCAGCTTATTGCGGGGATCAATAAATTTATATGTTATCATCCGTCCATATAAACCTTCTATCATGATATGCTTTGTTCCATTTAAGTGTTGGACAGAAAATTACTAAATGATCAAAATTATAACGATAAACTGTTTGTAATAGGTCGAGGATAAATATTGTTTTTCCACAACCAGTCTGTCCACAAATCAGTGAACAATGAGGGGTTTTTATCATAAAGTTTAACATCGGCATGTGACACCAAAGTCGTCTGCTCCATAGTTTTATAACAGAATTTAATCTAATCCAGTTATTATTTTTATCATACTCTCCGTCAAAACTTGTTCAGTATAATAAAACCCCTATGAGGCCAAAATGTGTAAGATTTATCCAATTCAGTTCTGTAAGATGTTTCTATTTAAGTCAACATTGATTTTGTTGCTTGTTGTTATGACCTTAATATCCTCACCATTGTGAAGAACGACGATGGTAACTTTAAGACGTTTAACGTCTAAGTTTTGCCAGCTAATATTAATTCCTTTTATAAGGACGTCACTAACGCCCACCACCCCATTCCTCTCCACATCTTTTAAGACAGAAATTTCAAATATCATTGTGAATGTGTCTCCTAATTTCCTATGTGGAAAGAACTGTAATTTTGTAGAAGCTTCCTTTAAAACCGTTTCTCTTCTGTGGAGGATGTACTGTTTTTTCCCATACAGCGTTATTTCAATCTCTTTCCGACTATTGTCCTCTGGCATAAGACTTACATGTAAAGGGCCAGAGTTGAATGCTTTTCTGAAACTTTTTTGACGGCTAAAAAATGTAAATGGGCTTATGCAATTCAAATTTTATGTCCCATTCTAAATATGGTTCTAAGTGCCATTTGCAGTCAGGTTTTCGAACTATTTTATTCATACTGGCCAGCATTATTTGCTTTACATTGCGTAGTTGTTCTAGTTTAGGAAACTTTTTGTTGTCGCCAACCTCTTTGCGTTTATATTCACCATCTTTAGTGTACTCAAAACCATACAAAGCGCCTATCTCACCGTTCTGTTCAAAGTCCGCAACGTCTGCAAGGTCTTTTAATTCTAAGGTTATACACCTTACAGGCGCCAATGTAACTCCTGATTCTTCTGGCCCCCGCGACATTTTTTAGTACAACTTATTATTTTATTTCCAAAACAATGTGCAGGTTGTCACATTTTACGACTTTCCCTGTTTTGTCTGCAATTTTTTTTATTAAATGATCCGACCCTCCCACAACTAATCTTTTAAACTGTAAATTAGGGAATTGTATAATTTCATAATCGCAATATGCAGCTTTCCTGATGGAAGAGCTCTTAAAACAGTTGAGGGCCTTCATCATATAAGTTTTCATCAGTGCTCAGCTCGTCCAAATGAACACAGAGTAATGAATGTAATGCAAGATCGAGCGGATTTTCTCCCTCATAAGTAGTTTTGTTTGGCGTAACTCTAAAACTATGAACGGCTCGATTGGCAGTTGTAAAGCCTAACATTTTAGCTAGCTCTCCATCAAAGTAGTAACCTACTGCTTCTTTTTCAGGTTTGAATGATAACATTGTTTCAGATTCGCATTGTTAAGTTTGAGAGCAATGTCAAAGTTACTCATTGCTTCTTTTAGTGAGCAAAACCCGTAATAACCATCAGGTATGATTAACTGGCTAACTAATGTTCCTGATTATTATTTTTTGAATCTTATTATTCTTCTTTGATTCACTTATATTAAACCATGCGACTTTGTAAAATATTTCATGAAGAGCAACCATTCTGGTTCCGCAATTGTTATCAATAGCATGTTCTAAAACGAAGGGGCGGTCTTGAGTTGTTATTGTTACAAACATTTTTTAAACGAAATAAAAATGAGTGCATTCAAATATACTAATGCAAAATATTCTGTTGGGCCGCACTACAATCTTAAAAATATAACAACTGATACTCTTGACATTTCTGCAACTCAGTCTGAACACTTTCAAGTAAAGGTTAGTACTCCATTGAAGAGCTATCTTAACCCTCCTATTAAAAACGACCGCATCCCAAAAGTGTGGTTCAGTCATCGATGCAGTTTTATCAGAACAGTTAAACTTTGCTGTGTTTTGTGCATCAACTGGGTGTGGAGTGTCGTATGCTGATCATTTAATCATCCTGATCCTTTGGTGAGGTCAGTGTATAGATTTCATTTTTATTACACCTTCAGACGTATTTTGACTGAACTGCAGCACCATTACCAAATGACAAACCGTTTAATCCATTCAGCAACAGAATAGACTGAAGGCTTTTGAAAGGATCTGTAACGAATTCAATATTAAGGCCAAGACAGACTTTAGACAAAAGTTGGATCTTAATCATGGTCTAGGGACCCCCTTTTTTTTGGGGCGTGCACAGAAAGTATAACTATGACTGGAATCCTCCTTACACATCTTTCTCTCAGGCACAGCTGTTCACCTAGGGTCCATAGAGCAAGAGCATAAAACAGCATGGACAACATTTATCTTAGACACTTCTAAGGGCCTAACTAAAGCAGGAATAGAACGAATAAACGACTCTGTTCGTACTTACGTTTGGTGTTTGCTAGGTTCGCAAGCACAAACGAGATCGAGCATAACTGATCCTTCTACTGGCTTTGACGCGCAAAAAAATACTTGGCAAATTTAGAGGACGCCATTAATTCTACAGTCGATTTACCTTCAAGTATTAAAAGGTACCAAAATGTTTTACAATTCGCAAGATCGAAAGTAGACTTTGCTGTTGGCACTGGTTTATACATGCTGCACTCTGACCTCAGACTCCAGATAGAACAATAATAAACTACAATAATGAAATCCTTGTGGCAGGCAATGAACAGAAAGTCGGAAAAACGAAATAAATTCTGAGCCAGTAATATTGCAAGCAGTAAACAAACAAGTTGACCCCCAAGAATAAGTCATCCAATCCCCATGGCCCAAAGCCCGAAGGCCGTTGAAGAACACAAAGTCCACGAAGTCAAAAAAAATAATGACCATGAATATGAAAAGACAGCACTTGTTGTTGTATTAACTGGCCTAGGATTACTTGGTCTTTATCTTACTAAAAATTAACCCAACTATTAAGAGAACTAATGTCCATAAGTGCTCGGCCATAAAGCCAACTACTTTGCCTGCAGTAGACAAAAGCCAGCTAACAATACCCCCTAATATACCCGGTAAAGCGTCCATGGCTTTACTGGCCAATTTTTTAATAAACCCGCAAGATGATCAAACTTTTTTTTACCCATGATTTATCAGGTGGTGATGGAGGGGATGGCGATGGAGGCACTAGGCTTTGACCTCCACCACCACCTGTAATAGCCATCACCAGTGTACTTATTGCAAATCCTAAGGCCGTTATAACGCTTGCTAATGTGACTCCTTGCTCTCTAAACAGTGTTTTTATTCTTTCTGCTAGTGTTGTGTCTTCATATAAAATTTTTTTGGATAGTTTCTCTTATACTGATCACTTGAGTTCGTAATTGTTCTTGGTTAGTATACGCCGCTTTTAGTCTTGCTGATCTTTCTTTTCTAAGATCTTTTAGTCTTTGGGTTATTCTTTCTTTAACACCAGGCCCTAAGTTGGCGTCATCAGCCTCAACGAGTTTTTCTTTTTCTCTTTTTATATCCTCATCTATTTCATCTAGTTTTGCTAAATTTTTTGTTAATTCACCTCTAATGGTTCTTAAAGTACGATCAAGGGCCGTTATTTCTCGCGTGGGTATCGGGGAGTCGTGTATAGTTTTTAATGTTGTTTCTTCTGAAAAACTGGTTTCTGCTTCTATTGCATTTATTAATTTGCCTGCTGTTTGACTTAAATCTTGAAGTTCCATGTTTTGCATTTGGTTATCTGTTGGGAGTTCCTGCAGTGTGTTTTGAAGTTTAGAAACAGCCTCCCTATTTAATTTTGGTTTAGTAAGGCCAAGGCGATTTTGTACGCTCACACTGAGTTTTTGTCTAATTGTACTCAGGGCTAAAAACTTTAATGGGTCTCGTTTAGTTGTAAGCTGAACACGTTGTCCTTGGTCGTTTTTTACAAACAAATGGCCATCATCATCTCGTTCAAAATCATTAGGGTCTAAAACTTTGGGAGGTTCAAGGCCTAAATTTTGGTACAATGATCTAACATGACTTTCTGTTAATTCACTCCGCACTGAGAGCGCTGAGCGATGCTGTATCAAAGGGATCATTTCACTCATGTCGTCTCCAGGATCAGGAAAATCATAATCTTCTTCAACTTCATTGCCTGCCATGTTTCTTAAATAATTAACTTTTTATTTTGTTTATAAAAATGTCACAAGCATATGGTTCAATTCTTGACCCGCATAGAAGACTGAAAGAGCCCCTTGGCGTGAAGGGAAATAAACGGAATATTACTGTTCCAAATAATCCATCTACTATTGATGCAGATCAAATTCTTACTGTCAAATTTCCAGACCTAGGAGCAGATGAAGTGATTGTGCCAGGCTCTGCGCAACTTACTTTCAAAATAGAACTCGAATCAGAAACAGACCCAAACAGGACAGTTGTCCAGAATCTGGGATGGGCAATCGTTAAGAAAATTTCTATAAAACTTGAGGGGCAAGAAATATTTTCTTTACACAATGCAGACATATTTTTAATCTATTCTGATCTATGGCTAACCGAGAATGAAAGGGTGATCTTGCGTTTCAAGGAATTGAAAATGATGATGGACTAAAACACAGAATAGGCGCTGCAGTTGATAAAGACAACAAAAAGTATGTGGCTGTAAATTTTGCGTATGGAAATCGCTTTTCTATTCCCTTAGATTTTGAGTTGTTAAAAGTGCATGCGCCATACTTTCAAGGAGCATTAAAAGACAGATTGTCATATGAACTAACTTTTAATGAATACAACGCGTTATCAGATCATCAGACACCGAAGCAAAGTACAGCATTTCTGACATCTCGTTAGAGTTTGACATTGTTAGCAACCCTAATTTAGCAAGGCTGATTGAGCAACAATATCAGTCAAAATTAGCAATATATAACGAAAGAGTGATTCATCATACAACATATCCCAGAAGCAAGAATGACACTATATGGAATTTTAGTTTTAGTGTCGCAGCAAGATCGCTTAAAGGTATTTTATTGCTGTGTGAAGATGAAGAACCATTCAAAAGAGGAAGTGAAAAGTTTATTAATCCTAAAATAACGAAAGTACAATGTTCGATTGAGGGTAGTCCTAACCAAATCTACGGTAGCGGGCTTAGACCTTATCAGCATTTTGACGAAATAAGAAAATTGTTTGGGGGTGGGAGGTGTAGAAGTCCAACAGTAGACCTTGTGTCTAAAGATCTACACCTTCACAATGTTAGACTCGATGATTATTTAACAACGAAATACGGCTTATGGATTGACCTAAGGCCGACAAGAGGATAATCAGTTGCATGGAAGTGGCAGAACGGTTAAAGAGTAATAAAACATTCAAATTGATAAAGAAAAAGATGGCAAATAAACCCCTTAATGTACATTGTTTTTAATATATGATGCGCAGCTGAATATTCAAGATAACAAAATTAAAGATATAAAATACTAAATTATTTTATTTTATAAAAAGCATGTCTGTTCGGTTTATCAAATGTGCCTACAGCACCGGAGTCGCCAAGAGAAGGGATAGTAGGCAACAACGACCCCAGGGTGTCTCTGCTGCTATAGAAACCCCCGACATAAAAACCTTTAGATTAACAAACATTAGCAAATGCAGCAAGTACTAGAGCAAGACCTTTCAAAATACAGAAAAAACCCAACGAAGTATTCGCTGCCTTTAATGCTGTTACATATGTTAATACTGGAGCATCGACTATAAGTGCTATATCAGCAGGAACAAGCGTGGGTTTCTCTTAGCAACAGGCGTAGGCGCACCCCAGCTTTCCCTTTTAGGCGGTTTGTCTTTAACTCTTGGCCTGTGTTCATTAGCTGTAAGTGCTGCTAGCAAAAAATTTAAAAAACTAAACTCCAAAAGCACACAGCTATGGTTCAACTAATAACAGCTAAACTTAGTTCGTTCAAACTGACAATAAATAAAGCGCTAGTTGACTCAAACATCACGGATGAAGAATTTAGTCGTTTACGGGCCCGATTTTGTTGCCTATAAAAGACAAAAGTTTGATCTCAAAAAAGGCGAGGGCAAGTTTTTCTCAACAGCCAGACACCGAGCAGATAAAAAAGGAATGTTTAAAAAAAGTAAACGAGACATTAAACTCTGTCTAAACAGTAAACATTAACAACATCAAAGGGGCGTTTATACTTTAGTTTATGAGTCCAAGCACAAAAAGACCGTTGATATTGTTTTCGATTAAGACGACCCTGGAGACGACTTTGGAGTCGATGTCGTTGTATTTTTTTAAATTTAAAAAAATAGAGTTAGAAAAAAAAACCACATCATGGATAAGATTATGAAGGGCCAGACGAATTGTTTAAAGGAAATTTGCTTAAGGGAGAGCGTTTGTCAAAAGCTTTAAATGATATTAATCTAGAAGTATTGATCCAACAAACGTACAGGCAAGTGTTGTTCATGCTATTTCTCAAGTTCCAGGTAAACTAACAATAGACCCGCCAGTTAAAGTAATGTTAGCTGTTTTAATCGACTATATAAAAATTTAAATGAAGAAAATCTAGAAGTCTGGGTCTCGACTAAACAACAGACTATTCTTTTCATAATGACTTAACACCTGGTTGGGCAGACCAACTGCTTACACAGTTTGATGAAGCCGCTGAAGAAGCAAAAATGAGAGGCTCTGGCTGGTCAGGGGCGAAGTCCTAGAGACAGTTTTAAAACGGCTAAGTATGAGCGGATTGTAGGCAAGGCTTACATTCCGCTGCCCCAGCATTGGTAGCAAAAACAGCAGTTTTTAAACATAAAGAATTCGGACAACAAATGTTTCATGGGGGTGTGTTCTTTGCAAGGCTGCATTACGTCCGCAAAAACGCAGAGGAGTATCTAACTATGAACCTTACATCAATGATCTTAACTTCAATGGAATATCCTTTCCCGTTAGCGTGGACAAAATTGATCAGTTTGAAGAACAAACAAACCAATAACTGTTAATATCTACACATGGGATGAGGAAACAAATCTACAAGCCTATCAGAGTGTCCAAAAACAGTCCATCGATTGGTGCACCAGACAAAAATCATGTTGACTTACTGCTGATGTTTTCCCCAGCAGGGCTACCGCATTAAACATTGTTTACGAAACAATGAGTAGTTATTGGCGCATACTTCAAAGCATAAAAATAAAAAGAATTCTGTAGAAAATGTTTAACAAGAATTCCATCCGTTCAAGCCGCGCTTGAACATAAAAACATTGTATCGGCTCAGTTGACTGAAATTTACAGAACTAATTACGCCCCCACCTGGATCTAAAGTTAGTTTTAAGAACTGGAAACGGATGCAAACACGTCCAACGTAGTTTACGCAGACTTCGAGTCGCTTATTGTTCCTTATAAAGGGGGGCCAAACCCCACAGGGGACTTCCAAAAACAGTCTTAGTGAGTAATCATCGATTTGCTCATTTGCCTTCATCATTGTTAGGTCGGATGGCGCCATTCCAAGCCAGAATTGTATAGAGGGCCTAAGCTGCAGAACTTCTTATAAGGGCATGCAGAAAGTGCGTAATCCCTGTTCTAATAATCTAAACTTATCTGAAATCATAATGACGCCTGAAGACCAAGAACAGTATAAATCAGCCACTCACTGTTGGATTTGCGGTTTAGACCTCTCATCAGACGCAGCGAATCCGACAGGCGCCTTGGTGGCCAGCGGGTAAGAGACCATGATCACATTAGCGAAAGTTTAGAGGAGCAGCACACAGTAAATGCAATCTTCAACTAAAGTTTGTTTCCAAAAACATGGAAGCTGCCTATATTCTTTCACAACTTGCGGGGTTACGACTCTCATCTTATAATGCAGCAGTAACCGACGCCTTCAGGGTAACATGCATTGCGAAAGTCATCGGAAAAGTAATGTGTTTCACTTTAAATAACATGTCTTTTTATGACTCTATGCAGCACATGATGGGATCATTAGAGTCACTAGCTATGCCCTTTAAAAGTCCTGCCCAATAACGGAAGAATTCTTGACCCAACTCTTGTTAGAAAGGGGTTTACCCTTATGAGTACATGAACAGTTGGGAAAGGTTTTGACGAAGACACACTTCCTCCTAAAGTTGCGTTTGTTCTAGTCTCAGAGGAAAGGAAATCAGTGATTCTGATTATCAGCATGCTAAAGATGCGTGGCAAAAGCTAGAGTGTAAAACGATGGGAGACTATCATGATGAATACTTGATGGCTGATACATGTTTGTTGGCGGACGTCTTTGAAAATTATAGAAAGACCTGTATGAAACATTATAGCCTGGATCCCGCGCATTACATTTCTGCGCCCGGGATGAGTTGGGATGCTTTTTTAAAAAGTTTACTGGGTACAGATTGATTTATTGTCAGATTTACCAATGATTCAGATATTGTAAAAAACGGATTGCGTGGGGAATTAGTATGCATCGCATCATTACTGTAAGCAAACAAAAAAAACCCTGGGACGACTATGACCCAAGTAAAAGGTTAACTATCTCATGTATTTAGATGCAAACAATCTGTATGGATGGGCAATGGCGCAATCACTTCCATTACGTAATTTTAAAAATTTGCCACAGGCGAAAATTTTTAAAAAATATTCAAAGAGCATTAAGTGGTTGAGCATTTTGACGCCTGATCAACAGCGTGGTTTCATTCTAGAAGTTGACTTAGAAAAATCCTCAGGAACTCCATGGACCTGCATAATGACTCCCCCATTAGCAGCAGAAAAGTCTAAAGATGGCAAAACAGAGCCGCCTAAACTTGTGCCTAATCTTCATGGAAAAAAAAAATTATGTCTGTCATTACAGACTTCTACAATTTTATTTAAGACATGGTTTGAAGTTGACGGGTTTCATCGTATAATTGCTTTTGATCAAGAACAGTTCATGAAAACCCTACATCATGAAAAAACACTGATCTCAGAACTAAAACCCCAGATGCTTCAGAAAAGACTTTTTCAAGCTGATGAACAACAGCTGTTTTGGAAAGACTATGGAGAATCCGCACAAGCACAAAGATGTTAGATTGGTCACCAGAGAAAACGAAGCAATTAAGCTGACTTCAAAACCAAATTATCAGGACTTTAGAAGATTTCATGATCAGCTTTTGGCAAAATGATGAAAAAAAAAGAAAAATCAAATTGGATAAGCCCGTTTTTATGGGTTTACTGTTTTTTGAATTATCAAAGCTTTTGATGTTAGAATTTCTTTTGACTACTTTAAGCCTTGTTCCTGAGTCCAGAGTACTTTACACAGATACAGATAGTTTTGTTATAGATATCCCTACTGAAGATATCTATAAAGACATGGAATTAGAAATAGCTAAAGGGCATGCGGGGGTGGTACGACCATCTGATTATCCTAAAGATTCGCCTTTGCATTCAACCGTTAACAAGAAGGTTTTAGGAAAGATGAAGGATGATTATCTGGAAGGGTGATCAAGGAGTTTGTTGGTTTAAGGTAAAAATGTTCAGTATTTCGTGTCAAGAAAAAAACCCTCAAAAAAGCAAAGGGATATCTCGCAGTGTTGTGCAGTCAAACATATCGCATGACAACTACAAAGAAGCATTGTTCAATTTAAAAAATACTTTTCATCATGACAACGTAAAAAACTACGATCTAATTACATGAACAACACAATGTTGTAACAAAAAAAGTATTAATAGAACAAAAACAAACGAGTATTTGTTAATCAAGTTTTTATATGCAATTGGCATGGAGAACGCATAATTTATCTTTTCGCCCTCGGGTATATTTTCCTTAAATTTATTAGAAATCAATCATATCATCTTTTCCCCTTCATCCCAAATTTTTTTTCTCATGTTTGCTTGACGTCTCGAATTTTTTTTTTTATTATTTCAAGATATTCTTTTTCCCATTTTTGATAGTCAAAATTTGGGATTTTGGGGTGTAAGTGATCTGGATGCGTGCCATGTGCCGATGAAACCTCATAAATTTTTTCTTTAACAGCAGAATACGTATCATATGATTCTCGTATTAATTCCTTATAGCAGAACACGCATCATATGATTCCGTATTAATTTCCAAGTTCTCTTCATTTATCATTTTTTGCTTCCGTTCCATGTTCTTTCTTTTGGGCTTCCATTTTAACACAAATATATTTTACGTAAATCAGTTAAAGCGGAACTGTGTCTGGTGGGGTTTTTTGCAGTTCTTCCTTCACAAAGATCTTTGTGGAGCTGGTTTTTTTGTTGTGTCAGTTTCTCGTAAATATACACGGGGGATTCATCTTTACAATTCTTTTTATTTCATATGGACAACACTCCAAACTGGATCGGTTGCCCTGATGCGAGTGTCCCTTCTGCTTCCCCCGGTAAATAAAGGTACCTTACTTTTTAAACCAAAAGGTAATAGTTTTTCTGGTTTGTACTGGAGTCTTCAACAGCATTTATTGTTTGTTTTTTGATTGGGTTGTACTGGTTTTAGACCTGTTAATTTAAATTTTTTATTTATTCATTGCGCGAAAAACTGAGGGCAGTTTTCTAACCCATTCTGTGTTGCGAGAATTTTCAATAAGCTCTCTGTGATACTGGTAGTAGAAAAGTCTTTCAGATAACTGTTTGTTAAAGTTTTCAACCAAAACCTGTGATCTGTGAACTCCTGGGAATGCCTCTTTTAATGGTAACTCTATGTTTTAACAATAATTGATTCACTCGGGCCCTTTAAATTCTTTTCCATCATCGACTTGAATCATGCGAGGATAAGTTAGCGGGCCTCGTTGGTATATCAGTTGTATGGCAACAGCAACAGCAGAAGCACTCTTTTGTGTTAAAGGGTTTCCCCATCTTTGTATCTTGAAGCATGTCAATGACTGTAAGCGCGTACTTAAA
This sequence comes from Conus ventricosus, assembly GCA_018398815.1. Taxonomy (NCBI): domain Eukaryota; kingdom Metazoa; phylum Mollusca; class Gastropoda; order Neogastropoda; family Conidae; genus Conus; species Conus ventricosus. The sequence continues at coordinate 75,508,313 of CM031614.1, forward strand.
TTTTTTTCGTCTAATCGTATCATGGGGTTTAAAAATAGAGATCCATTTGATGGGTGTCGTTTGGCGTTGTGTTCACAAAGTGCGGTCTTTGTATTCGTTTAGGCGCTGGTAAATAAATTTGCCAAATCGCTGGGTTTTGATAACCATTCCTTTGCTGTTTGTTCACTGACTCCAGTGCTTGGCTTAGCTTTTTGATTGCCGTGATTCCCTTCCCAAAATCCTTTTGGTGAAAAAATAGATTTTGTTCATTTTTTATTCAGCCAATATTATGCGCAACAAAAAACACACGGGCCTACCAAAGACGATAAACACGATTTCTTGCATCTTTTTTTTTTCTGATGGTTGATAAAAGTCACTGAATTTTGGTGGGGGGAATGTCTCGATTGGTTTGCCTGTTACAAGATAATATTCTTTTATTGCCTGGTCAACGTCTTTAAATGTGTAAGCTGCATGTCCCTGTTTTTTTCAGTTTATTGTTAATAAAATTAACTGCTCAATTCTCTGCTTTTCATAGTAATCTTGTGCTGCGGTAGTTGCTCCATAGCTTTGTTATGTCTTTTCTCTCACCGTCATCCCCCAGTTTACTAACGCGTAATTACTTCCGCTTAAAAGCAAGCGCATTAACCCCAGCGCCGCCTATCATCATTACGAGTGAAGCCATGTTTATAAATGTATTTTTTTTTAAAAATTTCATATTGATGCTGTCAGGAATTAAATTTCCCTTTCTTAACTAGAAAATCTTTCGTAGCAAATGAAGCTGCAATAACAGCAATTAGCTTTGCTGAATCTTCAAAGTCTAGTTTGCCAAGATCTGCTGGGTTTTTTTTTTAACAGGCTTTTACCAAGCATTGTGTAATCCTACACTTAGGCCTCCAATAACAGCAGAAAGGTATACAAAGGGTTTGGGAACAGTTTTTTTGGCGCTCATTTTTAAAAAATAAAATAATTATAATTAATAAAAACATGAACAGCGATGATCTACTACAGCTACAGGGCAGCCTAAACCTTCCTGAACTTATGATTACAAATGATCAAGTTGATGCCCAAGCTATTATGCCAAAAAAAGAAGGCGTATTCTTTTGGGGGGCATGTGGGAAAAACAAAACAGTTCCTTGGAAATGAATTCAGCATAGAACAGATTCAAGAGATGTCGCCACAGACATTGTAAAGTAATCTAACAGGTATGAAGCGCAATAGGATCAAGAATGGTTAAAAAATGTCGGGCAAACAGTTCTTGTTTGTACACTAAACTAGTAAGTAAATTTGCGCCATTGATTCTGAACAAGACTTTATGTATGATTTAACGCAGGATCCCGTTTTAACAAAGTCATTAGAGTCTCTAGGATGTGATCTGTTTCAGATTTGGAACATTATTGTTGCCACTAATCATGGGATTAATTCTTTTAATCATATAGATTTTTTTTCCCTTAAAAATGACCGAGCCAGAAAAATCAGCAGAATCAGAAAACACTGAATCAGGTGGAGAAAGTGACCAGTAAAAAGCCTCCTCATCCTGGGGTGTTGCAGCAGGGAAAAAGAGTAGCAGAGTGGAACAAACAAAGAAAATTACAGTTACCCAAACACAGATTATAGCCCATATGAAAAAGTGCTAGAGCCGCAGCCAGTTGTTTCAACGCCAGCTAAAAAAAACACCAGAACAAGTTGATTCAAGACCACAACAACAACAGGGCTGCCTACACCGCCAAAAAATCTTCATGGAATTTTCTTAAAGCAATTGTCATTTTTGGCGGCATTGCTGCTGGGGGTGGTTATTACGGTTATAAAATATATAAACAACGACACCAAAAACCGAAGCAGTCAAAAAAATCTCTGCCACTAAATACAGAAGCCGAACAAAAAAGCATGCCAGAACCACCAACAACAAAAGATCATTTTGATCCATTTCAGATGCAATAATACTTTAAGAACTTAATAAATAATTATAAGTTAACTTGAATAAGAACTTAGTAGAACTTAGAGGATGACTTAAGTTAAGAACTTAGTGTGACTTGAGTAAGAACTTAGAAGTGACTTGAGGATAACTTGAGTAAGAACTTAAAAGTGACTTGAGGATAACTTGAGGATGACTTGAGTAAGAACTTAGAAGTGACTGAGTAAGAACTTGAGTAAGAACTTGAGGATGACTTGAGGACGACTTGAGGACGACTTGAGTAAGAACTTAGAGGTGACTTGGGTAACTTGAGTTAAGAACTTAGAAGTGACTTGAGTGTGTGCATGCGTGGGGTAGGGGTGGGCGGGGTGGGGTGGGGGGTGTGCGTGCGTGTGTGTGGCGCACCTTTGATTATTTATAAGAAACGGATGTTCAGAATATGATATAGTTATTATCAGTAAAACAACAAAACAACAACAATGACAGCAGCGACAACAACAACGATAACAGCATATATACAAACGCACACACACACACACACACGCACACACACATTTTGAAACTAACTGCATGTCTCCAAGAACACGTAACTATAAACAGTGTCAATACCTTTTTTATATGTCAACAGCAAGAAATAATGTCACCGGTCAAGTCAAAAGTAAATGGGTTGCACGGGTAGAAATATGTCACAGAACTTGCTTTGGCATATATATTCTTTACTGCTGCCGGCAAAAAATAATTAGCCTTGCTCTGTCGCGCGAGCCCGCCGCGCGAAGGTTGCAGACAGCTAATTACAAGTATCGCAGGAGCCACACAAACTGCTGTGCCTAACACCGCCTGATACACCCTGCCGCGCGCGCAGTGTCTCGGCCAAGTCATACATGATTTCCAGATTTAGGCGGGATTTTCCGCTCTATGTTTGTTGCCGTTTACAGAGACGCGTTAGAGAACAGTAAAAGGCGGGGTCTAGGTTCAACCGCTCGAAACTGGTTGAGGGCGGTTGAGCTAGACCCCGCCTTTTACTGTTCTCTACAGCTTACAGAGGCAACAGGAGTCGACTAACTTTCTGCCAGAGATGCTGATGAAATACCAGTCCCTGGACAAGAGGAACAGCGGTAGATATCAGAAGACTGTCTGAAGGTAGGCGAGGTGTGAAAGATCACCCAGCTGAGGCTGCCAAGTCCTCTTTACTAGGGAAAGCAAAAAGCCGCGCGGCAATGTAAAGCAAAGAAGCGAACTCCTTGCACGAGGTCATTTACCACGGGATAACCCAACCCTAACCAGACTTTTGTTCTGAGAGACTGGATTTCAAGCACTGCACTAATCCAACAGAAGTCTGTCCTCAACTCGAAGGAAGCAGCACCCAAATCAGCGGTCAAAGTGGCATGGAAGTCTGAAACAGATTGACAGGACCCTACAAGTAACGGCAAGAAACAAGTCTACATAGCTTGCAGGTATAGTAACCTGTGAGTGACATCTGGTGAGAAAGAAGACGGAGGCTGTCATCAACAGCAAAGAAGCACCACGAGAAGGCGGCAGCACGACAAGCAGGTGACAGGCAAATCCTCGCCAATGTGGTGATGCAACTGCCGAGTACGCATGGGCCAACTGACAGTAACCACACTGAGAAAGAAAGGCCTGGAATGGCAGGGAGACATGGCACGACGAATGAGCCACAGGTGGAGGCAATGCCGTACAACATGGTGGAGGAGAGTGGCGGTTGTCAATCCAGGAAAAATAGGTGAGGCAGTGGATAGAAAGTCTGGAAGTAAAGTAAGTCCGTTCAAACCTTGTCTTTATCATTATTCAGTCTCCCAAACGCAGAGCATAGATATGTGCCCTTCTAAAATAAATGGCCACTCGCACAAAAGAAAGAGATCAACGAAATCAATCGATATGCGAGAAAAGATTTTTTAAAAAGAAGAAAATACTGTGTTTTACAACAACAAATCTAGAGAGCTGCCACAAAATGGGCGCTTGCATGGGATGGTAAGTAGACAGTGTCTTTTTGTTCTAAGGACTGATCTAGATCTAGTTATCTCATATATTTTGTACAAATCGTAAATCACATGTCCCCCGTCCGCATTTGATTTATGAGTCACGATGATGAATGTCTGATTAAACGCAGACGCTTTTCATTTTCAAACAATCGTTCCACAACAACCACCAAATGACGCTCATCAGAGAATGCCCACGTCCCTCTGCACACACAAGGTGGCAAAGTCCAACACTGTCCGCAGACAGGTGTCACTCTCTTGCTTGATGAAACAACAAAAGATCTCCCCTAACGCAATGAACTTCTAACATGAAGCGATTGGGGGTCTAACCGGAAAGACAGGGGCATCACTTGAGGTAAATGGGGTTTCACTTAAACAAAGGCGTCTCACTTCAAATAATATGGATCTCATCTTTTCTGCCTTGTGGAGTGAAGTAAATGACGTTATATCTCAAATTGGTTTTGGACGTGACGAAATACCAGACGCGGTTTGTTTGGGCATGTAGTTTAGCACTGATCTCATCAAATTCTTGTTTGGAGGAATGAGGTGATACCTGAGCTCACTCATTTTGGAGGAATGAGGCGATACCTGAGCTCACTCATTTTGGAGGAATGAGGTGATACCTGAGCTCACTCATTTTTGTTCTGGGAATCAGATAATACCTGAACGTCACCAAATTCGTGTTTAAAAAGAGAGACCAAAGCGATCTCTCCGCTCCTTGTTTGGGAAGTGACGTAATAAGCTCTTTCATCTACTCCTGTTTGGGAAGTGACGTAATAAGCTCTTTCATCTACGCCCTTGTAGGGAGTGAGGGAAGAAGAGAGCTAACCAAATCCCTATTTGGGGAGTGCTCGGAAATAACAAGTTTCCTCAGGAGGCGATAAGCTGAGGGGTAGGGAAGGGAGAACAGGTGAAAAGTATACATTAAGGGTGTGGCCACACACACCAAAAGTATACATTAAGGGTGTGGCCACACACCAAAAGTATACATTAAGGGTGTGGCCACACACCAAAAATTAATGCGCCACGGCCTTGCTTAAGAAGTCAAGTGTTTACAGACTGGCGCAATTAGATTGGTTTGAAAAATCGATTTTTTTTTTGCGTCTGAGAGTTGATTCGTCCCGCTTTCGTTCAGGTTGCCATCAAGGTACAAGCTAGATGGTTCCAAGCAGACAGACTAAAATCAAAGGAATGGAACTATTTGGGGGCTACCACCTGGCGCAAAGATAGGGTCACGGGTGAGTGCGAAGGCCTGAAATGTGACGTCAGCTAGGGGGAAGATCATGTATTTGAAGATGGTATGTGATGTCATCGGTAGAAATTCCCCCCAAACGAGGGTAATAATTGGTGGCGAATGGTTTTTTGATCAATAATCAGTTTTATATCAAATGCTGGCTCGAACGTATGGTAGGTCTAAAAACGCTTACATGGATTACATAGTGATTTAGTGCAAAATCCTACTTGTGGCGTGAGGCCTGTAATGATGCACAATACAATCCTTCTTTCTCTTCTGTAAAGTTACCTGTATTTTGCCGTCTTTTTCCGAACAAGTAGATAAGGCAAAGGTGGCTGCAACAAACGCGGCAATGCCAATGGCGACCCCACCAATGGTCATGCCTAAACTGCCTGTAACAGAAGATGGACTTCTAAAAAGAGACAGAGAAATAGAGAGGCGGGAGCGGAGGTGTGGAAAAGGGCACATTACTATACATGTTTATAGAACAACCTAAACAATCGAAAATACCAAGGAAGATAAGAAGCAGCAAGAAGTATGGATCCATTTTAAAGCACGAGGAAAAAGAATACAAATAAAGCTCAAGTGGAGTAAAAAAAAAAAAAAAAAATGAGAGAGAGAGAGAAGAGAGAGAGAGAGAGAGAGAGAGAGAGAGAGAGAGAGAGAGAGAGAGAAGAAGGAAGGAGAGAGAAAGGAATGAGCGAATCTTTTTGATGAGGAAAAAGAATAAGCACGTTACAGGCTTTTTCACATCTTGCCCTCAATGAAGAAAAAACCCACCACACACTCAAAAGTGAAATCATCATCATCATCATTATTATTATCATCATCAAAGCCTTGGCTTAAGGCTGTGTCAGACCAATTGACATAGGCTAGAACATCAAGGCTACATCAAAATGTTGTTATGCTCTGCACAGTTATGGGAATTGTCTACAGTCATGACAAGCTCCTAGCATAACATTGTTGGTCTCTAAAATCCCTCGAAGTCGGAGTGTGGCTGCCCACGTGGCGGGTAATCAAAAACGGTCATACACGTAATGTTCTCATCCTCAGCTGAAGCATTTGTACCATAGTGTTCAAGCGCTTCGGCTGTTCGGATGATCCTGGAGTCTTTTAGCCAGAGT
>CM031614.1:75517058-75527058 GCA_018398815.1 Conus ventricosus
ATGAAACGGGCAAACGAATAGCTCAGTAACTGTAAACAATCAAAGTATTTCGAAATAAAGTAATAAAAAATCAAAAAGGGATTCGTCTTGATAACAAATCACATACATAGCTGAAGTAGAGGAATGGAAAGAGAACATTTTATACACACAGACGCACGCGCACGCACGCACACACAACCACACGCACACACACGACGCGCGCACACACACACACCTCGCAGGCACACAGACAGAGAGAGAGAGAGAGAAGAGAGAGGAGAGAGAGAGAGAGAGAGAGAGAGAGACTTTTGACACTTTGATATCTTATTGTCATTACCAAAGAGGTCTTTTGACAAGGCGAGAGGGGCAACAGAACAACAACATTTCCCTCTTCCTTTCCTTGCAAACAAACAGTACACATTCATTCCCCGTGTGTATCAAATCAAAGGTTAACAAAAACAAATGAAATCGTAACATATTCTTATGTCCTCACACACAGGAGTACCACAGTAAGGTTCAAAATTTTTTTGATAAGAGAGAGAGAGAGAGAGAGAGAGAGAGAGAGACGGATCGGAGATTTTGTTCATTAATAGGTCATTGCCCATCATGAGAGGGGTGAAAGAAAACGTTTATTACACACCACAACACACACACACACAATATACATATACACATACAAGCATTATATACTATATATATATATATATATATATATTATATATAATTATAAACAAAGCTTGCTCTTATGTCTTAGATTGAAGAAATAGGGGGAGATAAGCATACATATCTGCAGGGGTAGATAATTCTGCCTAACTAACAGTTTGTGCTTGAGTGGGTGAATGGGGAAAAATAAAATATATGCTTCTCAAAATGAGTCTTCAGCAAGCTTATAGTCTCCAAGGGGAAAGACAATCTCCAATAGGGAGGGAAACTCACTAACTTATAACTCCTGGTCAGATACCGATATTTCGAAACCTGATTGTTTCTCCTCAGTGACCGCGGAAAGTGGTAATTTGACTCCTCTGCCTTTTCGGTTTTAAGAAGAATGCTATCCCAGAAAAGGCTGGTGTGCAATACCGTAGTATGTTTGTTGAGTTTTCAAAAAAAACAACCAAAGTGCCACCTAAGAAGCAAAAGAAGATCATGAAAGAGCAAAACAAGCTACATTTTCTTGTTGCGTACGACAAATACCCCCCCCCCCCTCCATTTCCTCCACTTCCTACAATGGTTTTGCCCGTCTGCAGTATCACTCACTGGCAGAAGTGCGCGTTAAACTTGAACGTTTCTAACCAAGTCACGTACTTTGAAACTAGACATTAGTGAATGTGGCAACTTACGGCACAACAGTCCACGGGCTAGGACCACGTCTTCCCCTCCACACTGACAGGTGTTGTTCTTGCACGCGCTGCTCCCGCCACACAGCTCCCTTGCCATCACTGGAGCACGCTCCGCCCACGGAAATGGCTGCAACAAAAAGGCTTTCGTGTTTTTCTTTTCTTTTGTTGTTGTTAACCAAATCAGAATCTGATTTTCACAAAACACTTTGTTGCGTAAAGATGCCCCAATTTTTGTTTTGGTCTGATTTTCACAAAAGCACTCCGTTTGTATAAACAAAAACAAAAAAAAACAAAGCCATCACACCTTTTCTGGTTGAAAATACTGCAGCACCAGTTGATTTTGTTTCACATGATCAGTGATCTTTACACAGTTCTACAAAGAAAAGCTGTGTTACGTGCTGCATAACTTGTCATGTCGCCATTTTTTATTGTTGTTGTGAGCAAATCCAAAACTTTCAAGACAGGTTTTACACAACCCCTTGCACACAGTCAATATAACCACAGGGTTATTCAAAGAGCAAACCCCAGTAAAATCTACGCTCTGCTTGAAAATGTGACTGGCACAGGCAAAGTTCTCTGCTCCCGTAACACACCAAGAAGAAAGAACAAGATACACCTGAAGGTGCAGGTGGGACCCGGAGACGTAGTGTCCTCAACTGCCGAGCAAACTAGCTGGGTGTAATCCTGCACCACCCTTGGAAGCCTGAGCTTTGTTCACATTGGGTACCGACACGCACAGGGCATTCCAAAACGACAAGGGACATAACTGCTCCCTGGCAGATGCCATTGCGTACTGGCCACTGGATGCGACACGACAGAACCTCAATTGGAGCCTTCCATGAGTGTACCAGCCCATATTTCGTGATTGCAGGGCCCACCTAGCAAAAAAACGCCACCTTCAAGCAACCACTGTGAGCATCCCTCAGTCTCACTTGTTCTTGTTTCGCTAACAGGTGAAGACAGGACAGCTCCAGACACGGCCAAGCTTTAGCCATGAGGTCTTACGTTCCCTCCGAAGCAAAGCTTGAATTACAGTCTTTCCTACTGTTAACAGGACGTTTCCTGTGGTCAGCGTGTCTTTCCCCACCCTCATTGTGCCTTTTTAAAGAGTCAGCCAAAGGCTCTCGTAACACGTCAGACTTTAATATTGTTAACGATGGAAGTGCAAAGATAGGCGTGTTGTTGAATGAGAAGAAACACACCAGGGCAGACGATAGGAAGAAGAGTTCGGAGAAACATTAATCCATGTTAAAAGGCGGGAGCAGGCAAAGCAAGTTGACAGTGAAAATGAGGCGGTTATAGCAGTCATCCATTATCATGCCAGTTCCAGAGACTGAATACGCTGTCCTTGAACATTTCTGGATGCCTGTCGTGGATTCTCTGTCTGCTGATACATGAGAAGCAGAAAACGAAGACAGTCTACATTTGGAGGAAACGGCATACTGACAACTCAAGCTTTCATCTGGAAGAGGCAACTGTAGGCATGTGTGTGTTCACATCGTGAGTTCATTTCATGATCCTGTCATGTCAGTCATCGGGGCATCACGGCGGACGCATGGGAATTGTGTTGGAGGCATGGTGTAAAGATACCAGTGCTAGCCTAGGCATTAAATGCCAAATGAAAAATAGTATCCGTGTCATCTCTCTCGCTCAAGATAAACGAGATTTTGTTTGTTCGTTGTTTTCCTCTACCTTACCCTCCCTCTCCCTTTGTCATCCCCTCCCCGTTACATTAGTGCACACAGAGTTCACTTGTTCCGGAATGTACACTGATTGGATTAACTCGTCAGCTCTTAGAAAACTTTGAGAGCAGATGGGCTTATCAGTCAGCTGGGCCACACTCAGGTGCATTAAAGCGTATTTTCGACCGACGTCTTTGTGCCTAAAAACACTGTCCTTTGGTCAACGTCTAAGCTATCGGAGGGAAAAAAGACAACTTCTCATAAAATGCTCTATCCCAATGCCTTCCCACGGCAAAGACATACATGGTCAAACAGACATCGGTTTCATTCAGCCTCCCCCGACTTTGGAAAATTCAGTTAGTGTACCGTGAATTACTTCTGGTTCCTCAGATTCGGGAAACTTAAAATACGTCAAAACTGCCAACCCCCTCATAACCAGGTCTTAACCAAAACTATCATGGCCATTTCCCCGGAAAAAGTTATTTACCGTTGACTCCCAGAACATAATTCTGACCTATTTAATGGAGTTTTCCTTCAATGATGATGAAGATCTTTACGTTCACTGCGGACAGCCTAGTGCTCATGGCCTCGACTACTCCGTCTTGAAGTGGCTGAGCTCCTATCATTGCTTCATGATTTCTAGTAAACACAGTAGTGTTTCAGGAGGTGGTGCAGTCACTCTTGGCCCCGATGTAGCAGATGTCTTCTGTAATGCCCAGGAGCAGGCAAGGAGAGTCTTAATTCAGCGGGCATCCCAAAACTGGTTCTAGACTTTCCTGAAACACCGGGGAAGAGCACATTCTTCGAGCCGGAGAAGATCGCATTTACCCATTCAGATCTTCAGCGCGTCATAACATCTTGCACGAGTCGACTGTGAAATTCCATGAAAGATCCGTTTCTCTGGAGTTTTCGGATCCAGCTCTAACCAGACCACGGCAACATCGAGTTCAGATCTGGACCACGCTTTTGTCAAGTCCTTTCTCTGCCACTTGGCAAAAGGCTACACTTTATGGTGCTTGCTTTCTCCAGACAGTACTTGAAAACACTCCAAACCTACAGTTATGACCCACTAAGAATCTGATCCAGTTTGCGTTCACAGGCCTCTCACGCTTCGGTACCTATTCACTCACAGCAAAGGGATCTCTGGTTCTGCGATGTAACCTTTGTAAAAAACACACACACACACACAAAAAAAAGCAGGCTAATACTGGCCGTGATCCGACTTTCGAGGCTGACACATAACGTTGGCCTACCGAGCGTCTTGTTTCTACAAGCTTTAGTTTTTGTTCTCATGCATGTGAACACTCACCAAGACACCACATGTACACACAGACGTACAGAGAGAGAGAGAGAGAGAGAGAGAGAGAGAGGAGGAGAGAGGAGAGAGAGAGAGAGGGGGGGGAGGGAGGGAGGGGAGATAGAGAGAGAGAGAGACAGACAGACAGACAGACAGACAGACAGCCAGGGCCCGAGAGATAGACAGAGAGAGAGAGAGAGAGAGAGAGAAGAGAGAGAGAGAGAGAGAGAGAGAGAGAGAGAGACGACAGACAGACAGACGCCAGACAGCCAGACAGAGAGATAGACGAGAGAGAGAGAGAGAGAGAGAGGAGAGACAGACAGACAGACAGACAGGACAGATAGACAGACAAATAGAGAGAGGAGAAAGAGAGATAGACAAACAGAGAGAGTGGAGAGAGAGAGAGAGAAGAGAGTGAGAGAGAGAGAGAGACAGACAGACAGAGAGCAGACAGAAAGAGGAGAGGAGAGAGAGAGAGAGAGAGAGACAGACAGACAGACAGACAGAGACAGAGAGGTGTGAGAGAGTGAGAGACAGAGAGAGAGAGGGAGAAGAGAGAAGGAGAGAGAGAGAGGAGAGATAGAGAGAGAGGAGAGAGAGAGAGCAGTCAGACAGACGAGAGAGAGAGACAGAGAGGGTGAGAGAGAGGGTGAGAGATTTTAAACTCACAACATATGAACGTATTGTCACAGATTGTGTCAGAGCGACAGAATCCCTCTTCCCTTGCACAGTTCTGATTGACATCGAGGCCTGGAACATAGTTTCCCATGCGTTCCAGTTCACCCTTTCACATTCGCACGTCTTGAAACAACACCATTTTCTCTGTCGGTGACTGACAGAGGACACAGTTGATGCTGAAAAGACACTGTGATGCTGAAAAGACATTGTGCTCTCCTGTTTAGTTCTTGACACAAACGGATTACTGTGGAGATATTGCTGCGTGATGCCGAAAAGACATTGTGCTCTCCTGTTTAGTTCTGGACACAAACGGATTACTGTGGAGATATTGCTGCGTGATGCCGAAAAGACACTGTGCTCTCGGGAGACATTGCTGCGTGATGCTGAAAAGAGATTGTGCTCTTCTGTTTAGTTCTTGACACAAACAGATCACTATGGAGATATTGCTGCGTGATGCTGAAAAAGGATTGTGCTCTCCTGTTTAGTTCTTGACACAAAACAGATTACTACGGAGACATTGCTGTGTGATGCTGAAAAGACATTGTGCTCTCCTGTTCAGTTTTTGGCACAAACGAATTACTGTGGAGATACTGCTGCCATCACATTTTAACCAGTTGCTTGGAATAAATGTCAACGTGCTATAAATACAAGTAAATGTGGTGTGTGTGTGTGTGTGTGTGTGTGTGTGTGTGTGTGTGTGTGTGTGGCGTGTGTGAATGTGTGTGTGTGCGTGTCTGAATATGTGTGTGTATGTATATGTGTGTGTGTGTGCGCGCGCGCATGCCTGCACGCACTTAATGTGTGTGTGTGTGTGTGTGTGTGGTGTGTGTGTGTGTGTGTGTGTGTGTGTGAATATGTGTCCGTACTTGTGTGGGAGTGTGCTTGTGTGAGGTGAGTGAGTGAATGTGTGTGTGTGTGTGTGTGTGTGTGTGTGTGTGTGTGTGTGTGGTGCGTGCGTGCGTGCGTGCGTGCGTGCGTGCGTGCGTGTATATGTGTGTGTCACTGTTGCAGGTGCTAACAGAGACCAGATTCCAGTCTTATACAAAATACTAGTCCACACAGAGTAACCAGTCCTAGCCTATACCTAGATCTTTTGCAAAGGGCAAACTGAAAATATGAGCGCACTATCTTTGTCATCTCTTGAGGTAAATATGATATAAATAAAACAAACGGAGCAGGTAGGAAGGGTTTCAGAGTGAGTCACTGTGAATATCTTACATCATACCAAATCATTTTAATTACAAATGCACTCACTAATACAGCGACCAGGATTAACTTCCAGCTTCCTATTTTGACAACAACAACAAAAAACCCAGAAGGCTTACTGGGAGAAGGCTAAATCAGTGAGAATTCACTAAAGCCGGCCTCCTACAGAACAGGACAAAGAGATTCTTCTTGTCAGTAGCACTAGTGAACCTATAATCACCTGCAGTAAGAACAGCAGGTCATCTGTGATAATCAGAGGCAGATTTGGAGTGTGCAGGTCAGCTCAGGGACTGGCCTACGTTCTGACCAAATGTGTGAGGCAAAGTTCTGGGACACGAGGATTTGCGGGACTGTCAGTCAGCGGGCTGGATACCGGAAGGGGACCCAAATAGAGACACGCCACAGTCCATAATACTGTGGTGTTCTCACCACCATGGGTGCAAAAAAGAATCCAATAGCACCCCCAGAGCAGCCAGCGAAGAGTAGTAAATGCAACCAAACGAAAGTGTGGGGAGGAAAAAAAGTTGCTGTAAAACTAAAGACATTATGCAAATAATTAAAATGTAGGGGACAGTCTTTGAGCCTACGCCTGAGGATCCACCCAAAGATGCAAGGGAGATCAAAAGACAAACACACAGACGGACAGAAACAAATACAAATAACCTCAATTTAATCAAAGCAAAATCGGAAATGAAATGAGGTAGGGAACAGTAAACGATAAACAGTAAACAAGTGGGGTATGTTTTGCTCCCATAAGGAAACCTAACACAGAGTAACTTTTATTCAAGACTGGCACAGCCTTTTAAACTTGAATAAAGTCAGACAAATACATAGACGAACAATCTAACAGTGGGGGAAAAACAAGCGCAGGCCAACAACCGAACTGTCTGGCAAAGATTTGGACTTGAGGGGAGGGGAGAGGGGAGGGGAGTTTGAAGATGGAGAAACTGGGAAAATGAAATAAAAAAAAAAAAAAAAAAATGTTACAGATATGAAAACTCTTCACTAGCTGCATAAGGGAACCATCGCAATCGCTTTTGAAGGCAGATATATTTGTATTGCCTGCTCCGAGGCCTTTCGCCCACTGGATCGGGACTCATCAGGGAGACACGGCTGGTTATGTCTGCGCTCCCGGCGTCAAATAGAGACACGCCACAGTCCATAATACTGTGGTGTTCTCACCACCATGGGTGCAAAAAAGAATCCAATAGCACCCCCAGAGCAGCCAGCGAAGAGTAGTAAATGCAACCAAACGAAAGTGTGGGGAGGAAAAAAAGTTGCTGTAAAACTAAAGACATTTTGCAAATAATATAAAATGTAGGGGACAGTCTTTGAGCCTACGCCTGAGGATCCACCCAAAGATGCAAGCGAGATCAAAAGACAAACACACAGACGGACAGAAACAAATACAAATAACCTCAATTTAATCAAAGCAAAATCGGAAATGAAATGAGGTAGGGAACAGTAAACGATAAACAGTAAACAAGTGGGGTATGTTTTGCTCCCATAAGGAAACCTAACACAGAGTAACTTTTATTCAAGACTGGCACAGCCTTTTAAACTTGAATAAAGTCAGACAAATACATAGACGAACAATCTAACAGTGGGGGAAAAACAAGCGCAGGCCAACAACCGAACTGTCTGGCAAAGATTTGGACTTTTGGATTTGGATTTTTTTTTTAAATTTCATTTTCCCAGTTTCTCCATCTTCAAACTCCCCTCCCCTCTCCCCTCCCCTCAAGTCCAAATCTTTGCCAGACAGTTCGGTTGTTGGCCTGCGCTTGTTTTCCCCACTGTTAGATTGTTCGTCTATGTATTTGTCTAACTTTATTCAAGTTTAAAAGGCTGTGCCAGTCTTGAATAAAAGTTACTCTGTGTTAGGTTTCCTTATGGGAGCAAAACATACCCCACTTGTTTACTGTTTATCGTTTACTGTTCCCTACCTCATTTCATTTCCGATTTTGCTTTGATTAAATTGAGGTTATTTGTATTTGTTTCTGTCCGTCTGTGTTTGTCTTTTGATCTCCCTTGCATCTTTGGGTGGATCCTCAGGCGTGGGCTTAAAGACTGTCCCCTACATTTTATATTATTTGCATAATGTCTTTAGTTTTACAGCAACTTTTTTTCCTCCCCACACTTTCGTTTGGTTGCATTTACTACTCTTCGCTGGCTGCTCTGGGGGTGCTATTGGATTCTTTTTTGCACCCATGGTGGTGAGAACACCACAGTATTATGGACTGTGGCGTGTCTCTATTTGACGCCGGGAGCGCAGACACAACAAGCCGTGTCTCCCTGATGAGTCCCGATCCAGCGGGCGAAAGGCCTCGGAGCAGGCAATACAAATATATCTGCCTTCAAAAGGGATTGCGATGGTTCCCTTATGCAGCTAGTGCAGAGTTTTCATATCTGTAATTTTTTTTTATTTTTTATTTCATTTTCTCAGTTTCTCCATCTTCAAACTCCCCTCTCCCCTCTCCTCAAGTCCAAATCTTTGCCAGACAGTTCGGTTGTTGGCCTGCGCTTGTTTTTCCCCCACTGTTAGATTGTTCGTCTATGTATTTGTCTGACTTTATTCAAGTTTAAAAGGCTGTGCCAGTCTTGAATAAACGTTACTCTGTGTTAGGTTTCCTTATGGGAGCAAAACATACCCCACTTGTTTACTGTTTATCGTTTACTGTTCCCTACCTCATTTCATTTCCGATTTTTTTTTCTAGTTCAGTTAATAATAACGAGTGATACCTAACTTTGAGCATGTGGAGACTGATATTCACGTCCATTTTATTAATAATGGCATTCCACAAACGGGAGCATCTCATTACTCCCCCGGCTCGTTACTCCCCCGGTATCCCTAACCCTACCCTAACCCTACCCTAACCTCCTAACCCTAACCGGGGGAGTAAAGAGCCGGGGGAGTAACGATACAGGGGAGTAATGAGCTGATCCGCCACAAAAACAACTCCCTGAGTAAATCAGACTAGTTTTAAAAAGATCAATTCTAGGACGCGGTGGTACTATCCTAGACGAATGGTTATTACTCTTTGTTGGAAACATATTAGTAAGGGAGTATGGGGCTCTTCCGGACAGTATTTTGAACATGAAAACAGCTTTGTTATACTCTAATTTTATTTTTAATGGCAAAATATTCAATACCTTATAGTCAGACGCTAACAGAGTCGACGGCTTTAAAAGAACCAATTTCAAGGCTCGTCTATGTAGACTTACTAGAGGTTTCAAGATATTATTGCTTTCTGAATCCCAAACAGTTGAAACATGATTTATGTAAGATTCTATGTAAGCACAGAAGAACATTTTCGACAGTGTAGATTCAAAAATTTTTTTTCACTTTAGAGAGTTGATAGATCTTTTTAGAAATAATGTTACATATCCTTGTAATATGATCTGACAATGACAAATTATTATCAATGACAACTCCAAGAACTTTATGGCTATTAGTTTCTTCAATCTTTTTGTCATTTAAGTAAAGAACAGATAAATTATCAGGAAGATTTTGACGTTTTTGTCGAGTTGTTATAAGCATGAATTTCGTTTTCTGTGGATGTGGACACAATCATGTGATTTAGTTCAGACCAGTTGACTAAGTGGTTAATATTTTCCCGAAGAGCTGTTGAGACCTCGACGACATTGGTGCTACTGATGTGTAAAGTCGTGTCGTCAGCAAATAACTCGCATACTGCAATAAGAACTAAAGGTAAGTCGTTAATGTAAATTGAAAATAATAAAGGACCTAGGATAGAACCTTGTGGAACACCGTATTCAACAGGCAACGCAGAAGATGTTTTTCCGCTAAACGTTGCTGATTG
>CM031614.1:75532058-75557638 GCA_018398815.1 Conus ventricosus
CATAGAGGACTTCTTTTGGGATGCGACATCCTCCATGCGGCGAACGTGGCCCAGCCAATGCAGCCGATGCTGTCTCAGCAGGGTATACATGGTAGGGAGGCCTGTCACCCTGTCTTGCCAGGAGATGCCGAGTATACGCCGGAGGCTTCTGAGATGAAAGGAAAATTTAGCCTTTTCCCCTGGCGAGCATGCGTGGCCCATGACTCACTGTCATACAAGAAGGTGCCGAGAACGCAGGCGTTGTACACAGCCATCTTTGTCTTTGTGGTCAGCTTGGGATTTGTCCACACTCTTTGTGTGAGGCGAGCAAGTGTCATGGCTACCTTCCCTATCCTCTTGTCGATCTCAGTGTCAAGGGAGAGGTTATCGGTGATGGTGGACCCAAGGTAATGTGAATTGATGGCAACAAGCTCATAGTCATCAATGGTGGTGGCTGGTGGTCATGGGGTGTCTTGACCAAGACATTTGTCTTCTTTAGGCTAATAGTGAGACCAAAGTCTTTGCAGGCCCCGGGAGAAGCAGTCAATCAGTGACTGCAATTCCGCTGGGTGTGGGTTGCAACAGCGACATCATCGGCAAACAGCATATCTTTGATGAGGGCTTCGTGGACCTTTGTCCTTGCTCTTAGGCGGGCAAGATTGAAAAGCCTGTCATCTGACCTGGTCCGCAGGTAGATCCCCTCTTGCGCTGTGCTGAATGCATGCCTAAGAAGGAGAGCAAAGAAGATCCCAAAGAAGGTGGGGGCAAGGACGCAGCCTTGTTTGACTTCGCCGCGCATGTCGAGAGGTTGCCATTAAACTGCACAGTCCCTTTCATGTTGGAGTGGAAAGACTCAATTAAACTGTGTAGTTTGGGGAGGGACAGCCGATCTTTCGGAGAGCCTTGAAAAGACCATCTCTGCTGACTTGGTCGAAGGCCTTGGTGAGGTCGATGAATGCAACACACAGGGGTATCTGCTGCTGTCTGCACTTCTCTTGGAGTTGGCGAAGGGAGAAGACCATGTCTACCATGGACCTCTCTGCTCAAAAGCCTCACTGCGATTCGGGGTAAACATGTTCAGCCAGCTTCTGCAGGCGGATCAGAAGGACCCGAGCGTAGACTTTGCCGACGATGCTAAGAAGAGAGACGCTCTGTAGTCAGTCCAGTCGCTCCTCTCGCCCATGTTTTGTACAGGGTGACAATCTTGGCATCTATCATGTCCTGCGGTATAGCTCCCTCATTCTAACAGAGGACTGCGTGCAAAGGGTGCAGAACGGTAGTCTTGCAGTGTTTGATGAGGTCTGGAGGAATGCCATTATTTCCAGGTGCCCTGCCTGATGCCAGGCTATCAATGGCCTTGCTGAGTTCGTCCAGGGTCGGCTCTATGCTAAGCTCTTCCGTGACTGGCATGCACTTGATGGCATCAGGGGCTGAGGAGGTCACTGTGTTCTCTCTTGGAGTAGAGGTCGGAGTAGTGCTCCACCCATCTCTCCATCTGCTGGCTGGGGTCATTGATAACTTCCCCAGTGGAGGATTTGTGGGGAGCCGTCCTGCTCTGCGTTGGTCCCAGTGCCTTTCTGATGCCGTCATAATCCCTTGATGTTGCCTCTTTCAGCGGCTTTTTTTTATTTCCGCTTGTGCCTAAAGAGTGCGGCATGTTTGGGCCTTAATAATGGGAGTCATCTCTAACGATTTGGCCGCAAACCAGTCGTGATACTTCGAAGTTTTCAACCCAAAGGTAGCCAGAAACGTGCGGTGCATGGGTGTCTTGTAACGTTTCCCATCTCGCTGGGGCAGAGTCTCGGGTTGCAGTGCATATATTCTCTCTAAAAGGCCTCTGCAAACATTTCCCACAAGATCTGGCTGAGACATCTTATTAACGTAAATACGAAAGAGCCCTTGTTTCTTTGAGCGATGGAACTTCTTTCGTTGCAGCCTAATCCTGCAGCATACCGGGGAGTGGTCTGTGTCGCAATCCGCGTTGTGGTGAAAACGGTTTGTGGAGAATGTTTTTGACAGCGGAGCGTCTTACCCGGATCAGATCCAGTTTGGTGCCAATGCTTTGATCGCGGGTGTCTCCAGAAGAGTTTGTCGAGGATGTCTGAAGGAGTTTGCGATGCAGTTCGTGACAGGTGCAAACTCGAGCAGTTGGTGTCCATTCTCATTCATTTTCCCCACCCCAAAAGGGAAACCAAGGCAAGGGGCCAGGAGTCGCTGTCTCCCCACACTGTCCCCCAGGAGAACAAGTTGTTCTGTGCTGGGGATGTTCCTTATGGTAAATGCAAGATTTTCAAAGAACTCACCCTTTTGGCATCCGGAGTGACGGACAGAGTCGGAGCATATACGCTGACAAGGGTTGACAAGGCCTTCGCGGGGGTTGAGGCGGGAGTCAGGAGTACTCTGGCCGCCACTGCCGGGTTTTCTATCATACTCAGCAAGCTTTCTTTTCTGCAAAACCTACCCCATACTCCTTTGGGTATCAGAGCTCTTTCCTTGCCAGAAGAAGGTGTAGTCCCTCTCCTCAGCGTGCCTGTGTCACCCAGCCCTTTTTCCTGCAGGGTGGCGATATCCACATTCAATCTTTTGAGTTCGTTATTTAGGGACAGCTGTTTTTCTAGCGTCGCGAATATCTTGAAGGTCTTGAGAAAGCCTAGGCATCATTATCCGGACATTCCAACATCCCAGTTTTAGCACTGATCCCTTTATTGAAGTTTTCTTGTTGCCTGGCGCGGTACTCTACGACCTGCTTGTAGGATTTTTTCCCAATCTCCATGCACCCCAATGAAAATGGCAGGTCGTGGCGGGACAGCACCTTATTTGGGTGGGGACTGCCCAGCTTAGGCTTTCGGTAGCTGTCCAGTGAGACGCGAAAGATCTCCCCACCGTTGGAAGCAGCCATGGCGTTGCGCTCTACGCCAACGGGGCGCTGACTTAAAACCGGTGTAATGAAAAGTTTTAACTCCCTAAAGGCTTTACTACCAAGGAGTTAAATGTTCATATGTAAATTTTAACTCCCGGGAGTTAAACAAGAATGACTCCTACCTGTGCCAAAATAACTCCACTCAGCAAAACTTCAAAAAGTTTTTAAAATATTTTTTTTGTACAAGTCTCAACAAATTCTTGAAAAACATTAAGGGGGGGGGGGGGGGGGTCATTTGTACTATTCAGACTTAACTCCCACCGTAACACAATGACCTCTGGGAGTAGCTGTCTATTAGATTAACTCCAGGAATTAATCAGATCGGTTGGAACCCTGGTTCCGATTTGTGAATTTAATTTTTTTTTTGGGCCCTAGAAACAGTGCCCCCTAAAACTAAATAGGCCATGACCTTCGGGGTGCTGAGGATGTTGATTTCCAAAATAGCCCATGACTTTCCCGGGTGTGAGGATTGCTTTGATACCCAAAAAGCCCAGATCTTCCAGGGGTGCTGAGGAGGCTTGATACCAAATAGCCCTGACCTTCAGGGGTGCGAGGATGCTTGATCCAAATTTGCCATGGGCCTTCCGGGGTGCTGAGATGCTTGTACCAAATAGCCATGACTTCCAGGGGTGCTGGGATGCTTGATACCAAATAGCCATGAACTTCCGGGGTGCTGAGGATGCTTGATACCAAATAGCCATGACCTTCCAGGGGTGCTGAGATGCTTGATACCCAATAGCCCATGACCTTCAGGGTGTGAGGTTTCTTGATACCAAATAGCCCATGACCTTCCAAGGGGTGCTGAGGGTGCTTGATCCAAATAGCCCATGACCTTCCAGGGGTGCTGAGGATGCTTGATACCAAATAGCCATGACCTTCAGGGGTGCTGAGGGATTTCTTGATACCCAAAAAGCCCATGAACTTCCAGGGGTGCTGAGGATTTCTTGATACCAAATAGCCCATGACCTTCCCGGGGTGCTGAGGATGCTTGATACCCAATACCCCATGCCCTTCCAGGGGTGCTGAGGATGCTTGATACCAAATAGCCATGACCTTCCAGGGTGCTGAGGATGCTTGATACTAATAGCCCATGACCTTCCAGGGGTGCTGAGGATGCTTGATACCAAATAGCCCATGACCTTCCAGGGGTGTGAGGATGCTTGATACCAAATTTGATTTTGATTGGTTGAGAACGGTGGCCGTGCATAAGGACACACACACACAACAACACACACACACACACACACACACACACACACACACACACACAGAGATTTCGAAAATATATAAGATGCATGGGTGGTAGCGAGGTGGGGGGGAGAGGGTGGTGGGTGGTGAGTGGGAGTCATTCTGGTAGTATGTCAGAATAACTCCCCTGGGGTCAAACTGAAACACAGAGGAAGTTACTTTATTATATTCTAGTTTAACTCCGGGGAGTTAAAATCTACATATGAACAGTTTAAATCTCTGGGAGTTAAACCATTCGGGGAGTTAAAACTTTTCATTACACCAGTATCTGTTACTTCCCCTGTTGTGTCGACGTAAGTATCGAAGCTGGAGTGTCCTCTCCAAGTCGTAGGTGCAAGTGAGTGTTTGTGGATGGATGGACGGATATAAGCCTGGACATTGTAATATGGAAGACAGACTGCTACCCATGCAGCTTGTCTTCCCTCTCCACCTCGCCGACGGATCCAAAGGAACAGCAGGGCTGTTACAGTTTGGGGCCAACGCGGTCGCAGGAGCTGCCAGAATGTGACAAAGTTTGCCATCCCATCACTTTAGGGGATCCACTCCGGATTTTTGGCAGGGTTTACTCCTTTAGCTAGATAGCCGTGAATAGGTCTCCAGAGCTGGCGCCCTTTGATTGATCTTTTATTTATTTCCCCAGGGTGTCTAACCACCCTCCGCCTGAGAGCTGGTGGGGGTGCCGGTTTAGTCGCCGACAATCCGACCTTGTGACAGGTAGTACTGGGATCTAGGTTACCAGTAGTTGCTCTATCTATCTGACCTGACCTTACCTATGTTACTGTAGTAAGACAGGCATATTTCCCTATATTTACTGTAAGAAATCGGGTACAATCAGTACGTATCTTGCCGTCTCAAACTAAAACCCGCATTTCTCCGTGTATCTTACCACAATTAATGTACAAAGCATACAAATATTAAAATTGTTTTATGTACAAAGCCTACTCACCATGCATGCTAAAATCATAAATGTACAACATATACTTACTATACCTGTTACCATCATAAATGTACAGCATACACTTACTATACCTGTTACCAACACAAATGTACTACATATTTACTACGTGTTACCAACAAAAATGTACAACAAATACTTACTACTCTGTTACCATCGTAAATGTACAACATGTACTTACTACACCTGTTACCATCACAACTGTACAACATATACTTGCTGCTCCTGTTACCATCACAAATGTACAACATATACCTACTACACCTGTTACCATCATACATGTACAACATATATTACCTTACCATACACATGTTACCATACTATACATGTTTCAACATAATACCTACTACACCTGTTACCATCATCAGTGAACAAAGCAGACTTTCTACACCTATAAAAATTATAAATATACAGAGTAAACACTGCACTCGTTATCATCATAAATTGCAAAGCATAATTACTGCACACGTTACAGTCAGAAATGCACAAAGCATTCCACTACACTCGACGCCATCATAAATGTATGAAGCACACTACACACGTTATCACTGTAAGCGTACAAAGCACACTTACTGCGCATGTTACCATCACAAATGTGTAAAACGTATTAATCACCACCATAAATATACAAAGCACACATACTACAAACCTTACCATCCTGATGGCATTTACCATTATATATATACAAAGCACACTACACACGTTACGATCATCAACATGCACAGTTATACTTACCACACACGTTACTATTATGAAAGTACAAAGCATATTCACTATATGAGCTACCATCGAAAATATACAAAGCATATTTTTCTATACATGTTGCCATCATAAATGTGTAAAAAAAAAAAACAGAAAAAACAATACTTACTACACACGTTATTGTCACAAACTGTTCCTTCCACACACTCATCTGCTTCCGGAGTACAATGCTCGCCCAGGCTCTTTTCTGTGCGTCATCACATATAATAAATCATTGTTGGTAGTGTCTGACACAGACACAAAACTAAGTAATTGAAAGACGTTATGTGTCACTGTCGATAGAAGACAAAGCTCTCTGAATTTCGCTTTCATTCTGTGAATAGTACTTAATACAGGATTGCAAACGGTAATGACAGCATCTTGTAAACTTGTAATGCAAATTATAAAACTGATATACAAAATGGCGCTGCCAGTTATAACATTGATAGCATATAAACTTCTGCTGCAATTAAGAAGACTGATATTATTACAAACTGTTACTTCACACATCATAATACTGATTTTACAACAATTATGAACGGATGTAATGAAATTGATGTGAATGAAATGCACATTTAATATTGTTGTAATCTAAAATACGACAGCATACTACGGCGAAAATGCTTGATTTCAAGTACCTTGGGGTGTCCGACCGACCTGAAACTATTCGAACTTTAAATTATTGCACTATCGTTTAATATCTGTCTTTTACTTGCCCCTGCATGAAACTGAAAATTAGACGATCAATTCACACACATTGTGTGTGTGTGTGTGTGTGTGTGTGTGTGTGTGTGTGTGTGTGTGTGTGTGTGTGTGTGTGTGTGTGTGTGTGTGTGTGTGTGTGTGTGTGTGTGCACGCGCGCGCAAAAGCTCAATCTGCAACAGATAATTTTGAGATCGTCAATCATCCCTACTTTTCATTAGATCTGGCCTCGGGAATTTTCTTCTGTTCCCAAACCTGAAGCAACGTTCGCTGAACACCGTTCTGCGACAGACAATGACTTCATGGATTCTGCGGATACTTATTTTCAGACACTAACAATGGCTTCTTGCGAGTAGGGAAAGGACGTGGAATCTAGATGGACCAATGTTGAAGATTAGCTGGTAAATTAAAATCCTTGAAATCACGTTCGTTGTGAGACCAACGACTTGTTTCAAAACTACGCAGTCTAGTAAGACCAAACTTGTTTCGAAACTACGTTGTTTCTTGTCTGGTCACACACACAAACACACTCAACACACTTCCCACACACAACACCACACACAACACACACACACACACACACACACACACACACACACACACACCACAACACACACACACACACACACACACACACACACACACACACACACACACACACACACACACACACACACACACACACACACACACACACACACACACACACACACACGGCAACGCGACGCACCACACCAGCCACACACACACACAACACACACACACACACACACACACACACACACACAGATGCCTTAAGCTAATAAACGGGCGTCAAACTGCGACGAAAAATACGTACTGCAGACAAAGCTGTCGTCAGTGCTATAGCCCGCATCACACTGACACACACCACCACACAGCTAGCCAGGGTCATCACAGCTGGCATCCTCATCCGCGGCGAAGCAAGTGCCACCCACCTTCTTTGGTTTAGGAGCTGCACACCACACGCACGCACGCACGCACGCACGCACGCACGCACGCACGACCACGCACGCACACACACACCACACACACAACAACACACACACACGCACGCACGCACGCGCGCGCGCACCCGCGGACACACTGGCATGTGTTCAAGAGCTCGTGGATGAGAGACTGTCAAGATGCATGCTAGAGTACAATGCTCTTCAGATTTCAGTAACATTATCTGTCCAGAACTTCTGGAGTCGATTTTTGGACCTATCTTTTAGGTATAATTATATTAAGGCTGGTGTTGCAAATGAGAAAGTAACGCTACCAGAAGAACTGTTATGTAAAGGACACTCCAAAATACCGTCTTCTCTTTACAGCCTATATTGTCACTGAGTTTACGACACTGCATATGATAGCTTTTCTGACTAGGAATCTCAAAAGTAGCTACTGTACCTTCCGGGCATATATGAAGTGTTACAACTCCGCCATGATAATTGGTCTGACCAGCCGCATGGCGAAATGGTAAGCATCGCGGACACCCGGCTGGGAAGTCGTGGGTTCGATTCCCATCAGAGCCATGTAGGGTTTCACCACCCCGAAACAGTCCTACCCAGAGTTGAGTTTGCTAGAAGCTGAACTGGGAAGACTAGGACCATACAGTCGAGTTTCATCCATTAATGAATGCGTTTTCTCAGAGTGTTGCTCAAATTTCCTGGACCAGCGCTGCAGATGTCTGTATTTCTCAGGCTTAGGTTGACTCCAAAATATATTTGAAAATAAGCCTGGTGATGCAGTCTCAGGCCGGAATGGACATTGTGCTATTCACTTTGTGCATCATTCCATCATCCTCATTCTTATCGATCAGTAAAAGATTTTTTTTTTTAACTCTCAAATTCTGTGGCCTCCCTTCATGCCCTGCTTCATTGTGACCTCAGTTTCGATGTCCTCTCTACTTCTATGGCCTTGGTTTGATTCGTCGGGGTCACCGGTACTGACAAGTTCATGTCGCTGTCGTCGGACGGACGTGGTGGCGTCCTCCGTAGGGAGAGTTCACACACATCGGCTCCGCGACCATGCATTATTGTCGTCAGTAGGAAGCTTAGCAGGTGGTGTCCTGCATATGTTGGATCAGAACAGGCACCACTGAACATCTCCTAAGTGACTCGGCAGCAGTGCAGTGTCTCCTCGGTGAGTTGCTTCTTGACGACTTGACACTGACTGCTCCACGTGGATTACCGGTGCGGGGCTGTGGACGAGGGGTTGGAATGAACGGCGTGGGTGCAGTGCCACTGCGGTGGCACAGAAGATCAGACAGTTAGATTGGGGAAAAAAAGATAAGTGTTGTGTGTAGGAAACTAAGTAATGTGTTCTGACCTCAGCGTGGGGAAAAAGATAAGTGTTGTGTGTAGGAAACTAAGTAATGTGTTTCTGACCTCAGCGTGGGGAAAAAAAAGAAAAAAGAATGTTTCACTCACTGAAAAAGATAACTGTTGTGTGTAGGAAACTAAGTAATGTGTTCTGACCTCAGCGTGGGGAAAAAAGATAAGTGTTGTGTGTAGGAAACTAAGTAATGTGTGTCTGACCTTCAGGTTGGGAAAAAAGATATGTGTTGTGTGTAGGTATCTAAGTAATGTGTCTGACTCAGCCGTGGGGAAAAAAGATAAGTGTTGTGTGTAGTGAAACTAAGTAATGTGTTCTGACCTCAGCGTGGGGAAAAAGATAAGTGTTGTGTGTAGGAAACTATGTAATGTGTCTGTCCTCAGCGTGGGGTGGAAAATTGATAAGTGTTGTGTGTAGGAAACTAAAGTAATGGTTCTGACCTCAGCGTGGGGAAAAAAGTTTAAGTGTAGTGTGTAGGAAAACTAGATAATGTGTTCTGACTCAGCGTGGGGAAAAAGATATGTGTTGTGTGTAGGAAAACTAAGTAATGTGTTCTGACCTCTGCGTGGGGAAAAAAGATAAGTGTTGTGTGTAGGAAATAAGTAATGTGTTCTGACCTCAGCGTGGGGAAAAAAAGAATAAGTGTTGTGTGTAGGAAACTAGCTAATGTGTCTGACCTCAGCGTGGGGGACCCCAAGCTACGTGTTGTGTGTAGGAAACTAAGTAATGTGTTCTGACTTCAGAGGGGGAAAAAAGTAGTGTTACCGTGTGTGTAGGAAACTAAGTTATGTGGTTCTGACCTCAGCGTGGGGAAAAAGATATAGTGTTGTGTGTTGGGAAATACTATGTATTGTGTTATTGAACCTCAGCGTGGGGGAAAATGTAAGTGTTGTGTGTAGGAATCTAAGTAATGTGTGTTTGTCTCAGGTGGGGAAAAAAGATAAGTGTTGTGTGTAGGAAACTAAAGTAATGTGTTCTGACCTCAGCGTGGGAAAAAAAGATAAGTGTTGGGTGTAGGAAACTAAGTAATGTGTTCTGACCTCAGCGTGGGGAAAAAAGATAAGTGTTGTTTGTGTAGGAAACTACGTAATGTGTTCTGACTCGCGTGGGGAAGGGAAAAAAGATAATTGTTGTGTGTAGGAAACAAAGTAATGTGTTCTGACCTCAGCGATGGGGAAAAAAGATAAGTGTTGTGTGTAGGAAATAAAGTAATGTGTTCTGACCTCAGCGTGGGGGAAAAAAGATAAGTGTTGTGTGTAGGAAATCTAAGTATGTGTTCGACCTCAGCGTGGAGGAAAAAAGATAAGTGTTGTGTGTAGGAACTAAGTATGTGTTTCTGCCTCAGCGTGGGGAAAAAAGATAAGAGTTGTGTGTAGGAACTAAGTAATGTGTTCTGACCTCCAGCGTGGGAAAAATGATAAGTGTTGTGTGTAGGAAAAACTAAGTAATGTGTTCTGACCTCAGCGTGGGGAAAAAAAGATAAGTGTTGTGTGTTGAAACTAAGTAATGTGTCTGACCTCAGGTGGGGAAAAAGATAAGTGTTGTGTGTAGGAAATATGTAATGTGTTATGACCTCAGCGTGGGGAAAAAAGATATGTGTTGTGTGTAGGAAAATAGTAATGTGTTCTGACCTCAGATGGGGAAAAAAGATAAGTGTTGTGTGTAGGAACTAAGTTAATGTGTTTGACCTCAGCGTTGGGAAAAAGTTAAGTGGTTGTGTGTAGGAAACTAAAGTAATGTGTTCTGACCTCAGCGTGGGGAAAAAAGATAAGTGTTGTGTGTAGGAAACTAAGTAATGTGATCTGACCTCAGCGTGCGAGGAAAAGATAAGTGTTTGTGTGTAGGAAACTAAGTAATGTGTTCTGACCTCGCGTCGTGGGGGAAAAAGTAAGTGTTGTGGTAGGAAACTAAAGTAATGTGTTCTGACCTCAGGTGGGGATAAAAAGGATAAGTGTTGTGTGTAGGAACTAAGTAAATGTGTTCTGACATCAGCGGTGGGGAAAAAAGATAAGTGTTGTGTGTTAGGAAACTAAGTAATGTGTTCTGGACCTAGCGTGGGGAAATAGATAAAGTGTTGTGTGTAGGAAACTAAGTAAGGAGTTCTGACTCAGCGTGGGGGAAAAAAAGATAAGTGTTGGTGTAGGAAACTAAGTAATGTGTTCTGACCTCAGCGATGGGGAAATAAGAGAAGTGTGTGTGTAGGAAACTAAGTTAATGTGTTCTGACCTCAAGCGTGGGGAAAAAGATAA
Organism: Conus ventricosus; assembly: GCA_018398815.1. Classification (NCBI taxonomy): domain Eukaryota; kingdom Metazoa; phylum Mollusca; class Gastropoda; order Neogastropoda; family Conidae; genus Conus; species Conus ventricosus. The sequence goes on from CM031614.1 coordinate 75,543,188, forward strand.
GTGTTAGTGTTAGGAAACTAGTTATGTGTTCTGACCTCAGCGTGGGGAAAAAGATAAGTGTTCGTGTGTAGGCAATAAGTAATGTGTTCTGACCTCAGCGTGGGTAAAAAAGATAAAGTGTTGTGTGTAGGAGGAACTAAAGTGATGATGTTAGACCTCAGCGTGGGGAAAAAAATGATAAGTGTTGTGTGTAGGAAACTAAGTAATGTGTTCTGACTCAGCGGGGGGAAAAAGGATAAGTGTTGTGGTAGGACTAAGTAATGTGTTCTGACCTCAGCGTGGGGAAAAAAAGATAAGTGTTGTGTGTAGGAAACTAAGTAATGTGTTCTACCTCAGCGTGGGGAAAAAGATAAGTGTTGTGTGTAGGAAACTAAGTAATGTGTTCTGACTCGCGTGGGGAAAAAAGAAAGATAAGTGTTGTGTGTAGGAAACTAGTAAATGTGTTCTGACGACCTCAGCGTGGGGAAAAAAGATAAGTGTTGTGTGTAGGAATCTAAGTAATGTGTCTGGACATCAGTCGTGGGGAAAAAAAGATTTGTGTTGTGTGTAGGAAACTAAGTAATGTGTTTGACTCAGCGTGGGGAAAAAAGATAGTGTTGTGTGTAGGGGAAACTAAGTAATGTGTTCTGACCTCAGCGTGGGAAAAAGATAGTGTTGTGTGTAGAACAACGAAGTAATGTGTTCTGCACTCAGCGTGGAGAAAAAAAAGTTAAGTTGCTTAGCTGTGTGGCGACGTAGGAAACAAGTAATGTGTTCTGACCTCAGCGATGGGGGAAAAAGATAAGTGTTGTGTGTTAGGATTAAGTAATGTGTTTGCCTCAGCGTGGGGAAAAAAGATGAAGTGTTGGTCGAGTAGGAAATAACGTAATGGGGTCTTGACCTCAGGTGGGGAAAAAAGACTCACTAGCTTTTGTTATACCGGAAAACAATTCATGTGCCCCTTGACTAGCGTGGGGAAAAAAGATAAAGTTGTTGTGTGTTGGATCTAAGTAATGTGTTTCTGACGTCAGCGTGGGAAAAAAGATAAGTGTTGTGGTTAGGAAACTAAGTAATGTGTTCTGACCTCAGGTGGGGAAAACAGATAAGTGTTGTGTGTAAGGAAACTAAGTAATGTGTTCTGACCTCTGCCGAGGGAAAAAAGATAAGTGTTGAGTGTAGGAAAACTAAGTAATGGTGTTCTGACTCAGCGTGGGGGAAAAAGATAAGTGTTGTGTGTAGGAAACTAAGTAATGTAGTTCTGACCTCAGCCGTGGGGAAAAAAAAAAAGGAATTAAAGTGTTGTGTGTAGGAAAACTAAGTAATGTGTTCTGACTCAGCTGGGGAAAAAAGATAAGTGTTGTGTGTAGGAAACTAAGTTATTGTGTTTGACTCGCCGTGGGGAAAAAAGATAAGGGTTGTGTGTAGGAAACTAAGGTAATGTGTTCTGACCTCAGCGTGGGGGAAAAAGATAAGTGTTGTATTGTGTAGGAAACTATGTAATGAGTTCTGAACTCGAGTGGGGGAAAAAAAAGATAAGTGTTGTGTGTAGGAAACTAAGTAATGTGTTCTGACCTCACGCGTGGGGTAAAAAGATAGTGTTGTGTGTAGGAAACTAAGTTATGTGTTCTGACCTCCAGCGTGGGGAAAAAAGATAAGTGTTGTGTGAGGAAACTAAGTAATGTGTTTGACTCAGCGTGGGGAAATAAAGTAAGTGTTGTGTGTAGGAAACTAAGTAATGTGTTCTGACCTCCAGCGTGGGGAAAAAAGATAAGTGTTGTGTGTAGGAAAAAAACTAAGTAATGTGTTCTGACCTAAGCGTGGGGGGGAAATAAGATAAAGTGTTGTGTGTAGGAAACCTAAGTAATGTGTTCTGACCTCAGGTGGGGAAAAAAGATAATGTGGTTGTGTGTAGGAAACTAAGTAATGTGTTCTGACCTCAGGTGGGGAAAAAAAGATAAGTGTTGTGTGTTGGTACTAAGTAATGTGTTCTGGCCTCAGAGTTGGGGGAAAAAGGTAGTGTTGTGTGTAGGAAACTAAGTAATGTGTATCTGACCTCTGCGTGGGAAAAAAAGATAAGTGTTGTGTGTAGGGAGACTAAGAAATGTGTTCTGCCCTCAGGTGGGGAGGAAAAAGATAAGTGTTGGGTGTAGGAAATAAGTAATGTGTTCTCGACCTCAGCGTGGGGGAAAAAGTTAAAGTGTTGTGTGTAGGAAACTAAGTAATGTTTTCTGACCTCAGCGTGGCGGAAAAAAAATTTTAATAAGTGTTGTGTGTAGGAACTATAGTAATGTGTTCTGATCCTCAGCGTGGGGAGAAAGATAAGTGTTGTGGTAGGAAATATAGTATTGTGGTTCTGACCTTCAGCGTGGGGAACAAAGATAAGGTTGTGTGTAGGAACTAAGTTATGTGTTCTGACCTCAGCGTGGGAAAAAAAGAAAGTGTTGGTGTGTTGGAAAATATGTAATTGTTTCTGACCTCAGGTGGGGAAAAAGTAAGTGTTTGTGTGTAGGAAACTTAAGTAATGTGTTTCTGACCTCAGCGTGGGGAAAAAAGATAAGTGTTGTTGTGTAGGAAACTAAGTAATGTGTTCTGATCTCTGCGTGGGAAGAAAAAAGATAAGTGTTGTGTGTGTAGGAAACTAAGTAATGTGTTCTGACCTCAGGCGTGGGAAAAAATAGATTAAGTGTTTGTGTGTAGGAAACTAAGTAATGTGTTCTGACCTCAGCGTGGGGAAAAAGATATGTGTTGTGTGTAGGAAACTAAGTAATGTGTCTGACCTCAGCGTGGGGAAAAAAGATAGTGTTGTGTTTAGGAAATAAGTAATGTGTTCTGACTCAGCGTGGGGGGGAAAAAAGATAAGTGTTTGTGTGTAGGAAACTAAGTAATGTGTTCTGACCTCAGCGTGGGGAAAAAAGATAAGTGTTGTGTGTAGGAAATATGTAATGTGTTCTGACCTCAGCGTGGGGAAAAAAGATAAGTGTTTTGGTGTGTAGGAAACTAAGTTATGTGTTCTGTACCTCAGCGTGGGGAGAAAAAAATGATAAGTGTTGTGTGTAGGGAAACTAAGTAATGTGTTCTGACCTCAGCGTGGGGAAAAAAGATAAAGTGTTGTGTGTAGGAAAACTAAGTTATGTGTCTGACCTCAGCGTGGGGAGAAAAAAAAGTTAAGTGTTGTGTGTAGGAAACTAAGTAATGTGTTCTGACCTCAGCGTGGGGGAAAAAGATAAGTGTTTTGTGTGTTAGGAAACTAGTAATGTGTTCTGAACTCAGGTGGGGAGAAATAAAAAAAGATAAGGTGTTGTGTGTTGGAAACTAAGTAATGTGTTTCTGACTCAGCGTGGAGGAAAAAAGATAAGTGTTGTGTGTAGGAAACTAAGTATTGTGTTTGACTCAGCGTGGGGAAAAAAAGATAAGTGTTGTGTGTAGAAACTAAGTAATGTGTTCTGACCTCAGTTGGGGAAAAAAGATAAGTGTTGTGTGTAGGAAACTAAGAATGTGTTCTGACCTTCAGCGTGGGGAAAATATAAGTGTTGTGTGTAGGAAAATAAGTAATGAGTTCTTGACTCAGCGTGGGGAAATAAAGATAAGTGTTGTATGTGTAGGAAACTAAGTAATGTGTTCTGACCTCAGCGTGGGGAAAAAAAGATAAGTGTTGTGTGTAGGAAACTAGTAATGTGTTCTGACCTCAGCGTGGGGGGAAAAAGAAAATAAGTGTGTGTGTAGGAAACTAATGTTTGTGTTATGACCTCGCGTGGGGAAAAAAGATAAGTGTTGTGTGTGGAAAACTAAGTTATGTGTTCGACCTCAGCGGTGGGGAAAAAAGATTAGTGTTGTGTGTAGGGAATCTAAAGTATGTGTTTCTGACCTCAGCGTGGGGAAATAGAAAAGTGTTGTGTGTAGGAAACTAAGTAATGTCGTTCTGACTCGCGTGGGGAAAAAAGTAGTGTTGTGTGTAGGTAACTAAGTAGTAATGTGTTCTGACCTCAAGCGGTGGGGAAAAGAGATAAGTGTTGTGTGTAGAAACTAAGTAATGTGTTCTGTCCTCAGCGTGGGGAAAAAAGATAAGTGTTGTGTGTAGGAAACTAAGTTAATGTGTTCAGACCTCAGCGTGGGGAAAAAGTTAAGTGTTGTGTGTAGGAAACTTAGGAATGTGTTCTGACCTCAGCGTGGGAAAAAAGATAAGTGTTGTGTGTAGAAAACTAAGTAATGTGTTCTGACATCAGCGTGGGGGGAAAAAAGATAAGTGTTGTGTGTAGGAAACTAAGTAATGTGTTCGACCTTCAGCGTGGGGAAAAAAGATAAAAAAAGGGGGTTTTTGGTTTTTTGTTTTTGTTGTAGGGAAAACTAAGTAATGTGTTCTGGACCTCAGCGTTGGGAAAAAAATGATAAGTGTTGTTGGTGTAGGAAACTAAGTAAATGTGTTCTGACCTCAGCCGTGGGGAAAAAAGATAAGTGTTGTGTGTAGGAAACTAAAGTAATGTGTTCTGACCTCAGCGTGGGGAAAAAAGCTAAGTGTTGTGTGTAGGAAAACTAAGTAATGTGTTCTGACCTCAGCGTGGGGTAAAAAGATAAGTGTATGTGTGTAGGAAACTAAGTAATGTGTTCTGACCTCAGCGTGGGGAAAAAAAGTAAGTGTTGTGTGTAGGAAACTAAGTATTGTGTTATGACCTCAGCGTGGGGAAAAAGATAAGTGTTGTGTGTAGGAATATAAGTAATGTGTCTGACCTCAGCGAGGGGAAGAATAAAGTTAAGTGTTGTGTTAGGAATAAGTAATGTGTTCTGACCTCAGGCGTGGGAAAAAAGATAAGTGTTGTGTGTAGGAAAGAAGTAATGTGTTTGACTGTCAGGCGTGGGGAAAAAAGATGAGTGTTGTGTGTAGGAAACTAAGTAATGTGTTCTGACCTCAGCGTGGGGAAAAAAATAAGTGTTGTGTGTGGAAACTAAGTATGTGTTCTGACCTCAGCGTGGGGAAAAAAAGATTAGTGTTGTGTGTAGGAAACTAAGTAATGTGTTCTGACCTCAGCGTGGGGAAAAAAGATAAGTGTTGTGGTAGGAAACTAAGTATGTGTTTCTGACCTCAGGCGTGGGGAAAAAAGATAAGAGTTGTGTGTAGGTAACTAAGTAATGTGTTCTGACATCAGCGTTGGGGGATAAAAGATAAGTGTTGTGATGTAGGAAACTAAGTAATGTGTTCTGACCTCAGCGTGGGGGAAAATAAGATAGTGTTGTGTGTGGAAACTAAGTAATGTGGTTCGACCTTCAGCGTGGTGGAAAAAGATAAGTGTTGTGTTGTAGGAACTAAGTAATGTGTTCTGCTCAGCGTGGGGAAAAAAAGATAAGTGTTGTGTGTAGGAAACTAAGTAAAGGGTTCTGACATCAGCGTGGGGAAAAAATGATAAGTTGTTGTGTGTTGAAACTAAGTAATGTGTTCTGGACATCAAGCGTGGGGAAAAAATATAAGTGTTGTGTGTAGGAAACTAAGTTATGTTTCTACCTAGCGATGGGGAAAAAGATAGTTATAGTGTTGTGTGTAGGAAAACTAAGTAATGTGTTCTGGACCTCAGCGTGGGGAAAAAAGATAAGTGTTGTGTGTAGGAAACTAAGTAATGTGTTCTGGACCTCCTGCGTGGGGGAAAAAAGATAAGTGTGTGTGTAGGAAACTAAGTAATGTGTTCTGAACCTCAGCAGTGGGGAAAAAAGATAAGTGTTGTGTGTAGGAGGACACTAAAGTAATGTGTTAATACTGACCTCAGCGTGGGGAAAAAAAATAAGTGTTGTGTGTAGGAAACTATGTATGTGTTCTGGGACTCAGCTGTGGGGAAAAAAAGATAAGTGTGTGTGTAGGAAACTAGGTAATGTGTTCTGCCTCAAGCGTGGGGAAAAAAGATAAGTGTTGGTTGTAGGAAAACTAAGTAATGTGTTTCTGACCTCAGCGTGGGGAAAATGAATAAGTGTGTGTGTAGGATAACTAAGTAAGTGTTCTGACCTCAGCGTGGGGAGGAAAAGATAAGTGTTGTGTGTAGGAAAATTAAGTAATGTGTTTGACCTCAGCGTGGGGAAAAAGATAGTGTTGTGTTAGGAAACTAAGTAATGTGTTCTGACCTCAGCGTGGGAAAAAAGATAAGTGTTGTGTGTAGGAAAACTAAGTAAGGTGTTCTGACTAGCGTGCCCGGGGAAAAAAAGATAAATAAGTGTTGTGTGTTGGAAACTAAGGGTAATGAGTTCTGACCTCAGCGTGGGGAAAAAGATAAGTGTTGTGTGTAGGAAACTAAAGTAATGTGTTCTGACCTCAGCGTGGGGGAAAAAGATAAGTGTTGTGTGTAGGAAAATAACGTAATGTGTCTGACCTCAGCGTTGGGGAAAAAAGATAAGTGTTGTGTGTAGGAAACTTAAGTATTGTGTTCTGACTCAGGTGGGGGAAAAAGATAATGTGTTGTCGTGTAGGAAATAAGTATGTGTTCTGACCTCAGCGTGGGGAAAAAAAGATAAGTGTTGTTGTGTAGGAAACTAAGTATGTGTTATGTACCTCTGGCGTGGGGGGAAAAAAAGATAAGAGTTGTTGTGTAGGAAACTAGGGTAATGTGTTCTGACTCAGCGTGGGGAAAATAGATAAGTGGTTGTGTGTAGGAAACTAAGTAATGGTGTTCTGACCTCAGCGTGGGGAAAAAGATAAGTGTTGTGTGTAGGAAATAAGTAATGTGTTCTGACTCAGAGTGGGGAAAAAAGATAAGTGTTGTGTGTAGGAAACTAGTTAATGTGTTTTCTGACCTCAGTGTTGTGTGTAGGAAAGTAAGTAATGTGTTCTGACATCAGTGTAGTGTGTAGGAAAGTAAGTATTGTGTTTGACCTCAGGCGGCCTGCTTCTAGCAAGATGAAACTTACATTCAGGACAATGAAATCAAAGAACGAGAAAATCACCCATCTTTTCATATACCGTGCAAGATGGGCCTGGAAGTGAAACCAGGCCATTGGGAAGGGGACAAAGGGAATTAGTGATGTTGATAATAATAAAAATAATAATAATATTAATAATAATAATAATAATAATAAATAATAATAATAATAATAATAATGATGATTAATAATAATAATAGCAATATTAGTATCTTGCGCCGATTATGAAAAGATAAGTGACTGCTCGTCTTCTTTTTTACTTGTCTGTGATTGTTGTCTATCTTGCCTAAATAAAAATAGGAGACCTAAGAGGTTGAAACGCGTTGTATGTTTTGTCTTGTAGTTTGTCTGTTTTTTTTTTTTTTGGCAGACTTTGAATTATTCTTAATTTTTTTATCTCGCTTGCAGTCCACTGCACTTGTAAGTAGGATCTACAATGCTAAGGTAAAACAGAGTGGAGGGTCATGTAGTTCGAATCACTCGAGGGGTTGTATTTTTTTTCGGCTTGATAATCCCTCCGTTCTTCCAGCAGGACATCAGAAGCTGATTCAGGTCAGGGACGGTTAAGGGCGGTGGAAGGAAGAATGGGACTCCTCGTTCCATCATGCCACCTAACACGGTGAATATCTAATAGTTCACTGCCCCTACAGCCAATACGTTGTGGGAAACTTTCACTTTATAGTCACTGGCCCCTTCAGCCAACAGGTTATGGAACTTTCAACCTTATAGTTTCACTGCCCTACAACCAATAGGTTTATGGGAACTTTCACCTTTAGTTCATGCCCCGACAAACCAATAGGTTGGTTATGGAAACTTTCAACTTTATAGTTCATGCCCCTACAGCCAATAGGTTATGGTAACGTTCACCTTTATAGTTCACTGCCTAGAGCAATGGTTATAGGAACTTTCACTTTTTAGTTCACTTCCCTACAACCAATTGGTTATGGGAACGTTTCTCCTTTATGTTCACTGCCCTGACAGCCAATAGGTTATGAGAACTTTCACCTTTATAGTCACTGCCCTCTACAAACCAATAGGTTATGGGAACGTCAACTTATAGTTCACTTGCCACTACAAACAATAGGTTTATGGTTACTTTACCTTTATAGCTTCACTGCCCCTACAACAATAGTGTTACGGGAACGTTCCTTTATATTCACTGCCCCTACAACCATTAGGTTTATGGGGAATGTTCACTTTATAGTTCACCTGACCCTACAGCCAATAGGTTATGGGAACACTTTCAACTTATAGTTCACTGCCCCTGCAACAATAGTTATTGGGAACTTTAACCTTTATAGTCACTGCCCTACAGCAATAGTTTTGGGAACATTCAACTTATGTTCACTGCCACTACAACCAATAGGTTATGGGAAACGTTCACTTTATATGTTCACTGCCCCTGCAACCAATAGGTTATGGGTACTTTCACCTTTATAGGATCACTGCGCCTTACAGCCTATAGGTTATGGAACGTCACCTTTATAGTTCACTGCCCTACAAACAATAGGTTATGGATAATTTTCTTCTTTATGTTCACTGCGCCAACACCCAATAGGTTATGGGAACTTCACCTTTATAGTTCACTGCGACTACAAACCAATAGGTTAGGGGAACGTTCACCTTTATAGTTCACTGCCCCTACAACCAATTGTTTATGGAAAACCTTATCTTTATAGTTCACTGCGCCTACAACCAATAGGTTATGGGAACTTTCACCTTTATAGTTCACTGCCCTTAACATCCAATAGGTTATGGGAACGTTCACCTTTATAGTTCACTGCCCCTAACAATCCAATTAGGTTATGGAATTTTCTATCTTTATAGTTCACTGCGCCTACAACAATAGGTTATGGGATCTGTCACCTTTATAGTTCACTGCGCCTACAACAAATAGGTTAGGGGGAACGTTCTCCTTTTATTTAGTTCACTGCCTACCAACCAATTGGTTATGGAAACCTTCATCTTTATAGTTCACTGCGCCTACAAACCAATAGGTTATGGGAACGTTCACCTTTATAGTTCACTGCCCTTACAACCAATAGGTTATGGGAACGCTTCACCTTTATGTTCACTGCCCCTACAACCAAATAGGTTATGCAAACTTTCACCTTTACAGTTCCACCCCCCCCCCCCCCCCCCACCTCGGCTCTACAACCAATAGGTATGGAAACTTTCACCTTTATAGTTCACTGCCCTACAACAATAGGTTTTGGAAAACTTTCACCTTTATGTTCACTGCCCTACACCAATAGGTTATGAGAAAACTTTCACCTTTAGAGTTCACTGCCCTTACAACCAATATAGGTTATGGAACGTTCACCTTTATTGTTCACTGCCCCTACAACCATAGGTTGGAAACTTTCACCTTTATATTTCACTGCCCCTACAGCAAATAGGTTATGGTAACGTTCATCTTTATAGTTCAATGCCCTACAACCAATAGGTTATGGAAACTTCATCTTTATAGTTCCCTGCGCCTACAACTATAGGTTATGGGAACTTTCCCCTTTATAGTTCACTGCCCCTACAACAATAGGTTATGGAAACTTTCACCTTTATAGTTCAATGCCCTCCCCTTACAAACCCAATGGTTATGGGGAACGTTCACCTTTCTAGTCACTGCCCCTACAACAATTGGTTATGGAAACTTTCACCTTTATAGTTCAATGCCTACAGCAAATATGTTATGGTATCGTTCACCTTTATAGTTCACTGCCCCTACAACCAATAGGTTATGGAAACTTTCCCTTATGTTCACTGCCCCTACAACCAATAGTTTTGGAAACTTTCCTTTTAGTTCACTGCCTACAGGCACATAGGTTATGGGAACTTTCACCTTATAGTTCACTGCCCAACAACCATTAGGTTTATAGCAACTTTCACCTACAGTTCACTGCCCCTGCATCCAATAGGTTATAGATACTTTCACCTATAGTTCACTGCCATGGAAACCAATAGGTAATGGGTACGTTTCACTTTATAGTTTCACTGCCCCTACAGCCAATAGGTTTATGCGAACGTTCACCTTTATAGTTCACTGCACTACAAACAATTAGTTTTGGTAACTTTTCACCTTTATAGTTCACTGCCCCTACATCCATTAGCAATATGGGAACTTTCACCTTTATAGTTCACTGCCCTTACATAACCAATAGGTTATGGGAACTTTCACTTTATAGTTCACTGCCCATAACAGCCAATAGGTTCATGGGAAACTTTCACCTTTATTGTTCACTGCCCTACAACCAATAGGTTTAGAAATTTCACCTACTGTTCACTGCCCCCTGCAAACCAATAGGTTATGGAAACTTTCACCCTTAGTTCACTGCCCTGCATACCTATTAGGTTAGGGGAACGTTCACATTTATAGTTCATCTGCGACCCCTACAACCAATAGGTTATGGTAACTGTCACCTATATAGTTCACTGCCCCATACAACCAATAGGTTATGGGAACTTTCACCTTATAGTTCATGCCCATACAGCAATAGGTTATGGCAACTTTCAACCTTATAGTTCACTGCCCCTTCAGCCAATAGGTTATGGGAACGTTCTCCTTTATAGTTCACTGCCCCTACAGCCAATTGGTTATGGGAACTTTCACCTTATAGTTCACTGCCCCTACAACCAATAGGTTATGGTAACTTTCACCCGTAGTTCACTGCCCCTACAACCCAATAGGTTATGGTAACTTTCACCTCATAGTTCACTGCCCCTACAACACATAGGTTATGGGAACTTTTCACCTTCAGCTTCTTTACGGTAAACAGTAAATGTATCTGAATTTACTTTAACCTTTAACGTTTTACGGTAAACAGTAGTGTATCTGAATTTGGCGGTGGTGTGTGTGTGTGTGTGTGTGTGTGTGTGTGTGTGTGTGTGTGTGTGTTGTGTGTGTGTGTGTGTGTGTGTGTGTGTGTGTGTGTGTGTGTGTGTGTGTGTGTGTTCGTAAACTATGTATCTGAATTTAACTGTAGTGTTTTTTTTTTTCCATAAACCAGCTTTTTTATGCAAAATAACTGAATTCATGCCAAGAACATATTAGTTCAAGGCTTTTAAAAAAAATAAACATGTGTCTTGTATGACTTGGAAAGCATTGTGCACTGCGCCTTTTCTTTCATTCTCTTCCCCCTTCTCTCTCTCATTCATATATTCAGAGAGAGGAGATGAGAGAGAGAGAGGAGAGGATGAGAGAGAGAGAGAGAGGAGAGAGAGAGAGAGAGAGGGAGGAGAGAGAGAGAGAGAGAGAGAGAGAGAGAGAGCAGTTCTTACATTTCAAGTTGAAGCCTGTGTAACTTGCCTGTAATTTGGTTTTGTCATTCTTATTTCTTTTTTTTTTCTTTTTGGCCTGGATTTTCTAAATTTTAAAAGTGTTGATTGAAAACATTTAGAAAAAAAAATAAAAACAAGCACTTTGCTTCCACAGAGGACATTCAATTCAATTTTGCTGCTTATTACTCTGCCGACCTCGATGGGCAAAACTGCTAAAAAAATCTTCCATAAAATCTTAGGATCAAAAAAAATTTTTTTTTTTTTTCAGACATTCGAAAAATCACTTCGGTGGAAACATCTCAGCACAAAGTTTGCATGGAGTCTACTGCAGTGAATTTGTGGGGCATCGTATGGACTGCACCACGGAACTTTTCACTTTTTAAAAGATATTGAATGGGTGTAAAAGGGCGTGGCCTATTGCCAACGGCACAAACCTGTGAATGGGTGTAAAAGTACTAGTGCCTGTATGCCATCACACAAAACTGTATTGAAAAGGGAGAAAGTAGTTCCCTTATGCCATCGGCACAAAACTGTATATGACAGTAGTAAAAGTAGTTTCCTATAGCCATCGCCACAAAATGTATTTTGACGTAGAAAGTATTTCCCATTTGCCTCGGCCAAATGTATATACAGTAGAAAGTTTTGTCCTATATGGGCCCTCGGCACAAAATGTGAACGGTTGGTAAAAATAGTGCCCCATATGCCATCGCCACAAAACTTGTGAAACGGTTGTAAAAGTAGTGCCCTATTATGCCGTCGGCACAAAATGTGACAGTTGTAAAAGTAGTGGGACTATATGGGGTCGCACAAACTGTGAAACGGGTTGTAAAAGTTTGTGCACCATTTGCCGTCGCCACAAAAAATGTGAAGATGTAAAAGTAGTGCCCTATATTTCCATCGGCACAAAACTGTGAATGACTGTTTAAAAACAGTTCCTATATGCCATCGGCCCCAAAACTGTGAACGTTGTAGAAGTTTGTTTCACTATATGCCATCGGCACAAAAACTGTGAATGACTGTAAAAGTAGTGCCCTATATGCCGTCGGCACAAAACTGTGAACGGTTTGTAAAAGTAGTGCCCTATATGCCGTCGGCACAAAACTGTGAACGGTTGTAAAAGTAGTGCACTAAATGCCATCGGCACAAAACTGTGAACGGTTGTAAAAGTAGCGCACTATACGCCGTCCGCACAAAACTGAACGGTTGTAAAAGTAGTGCACTATATGCCGTTGTTTCTTAGGCTGGCACATTTTCAAACAGGAGAAACAGGAACAGAACAGGTGGGGGAAACTGAACACAACACAGTGTATATATTTTGTTTACCGCAAGTTTTATTGGCGTCCTCACCCGAAAACCTCTGCGTTGCACTGACAAACGTGGTTAGAGCACGTGGAACCCGCCACACAGGAGGTGATGACACCAGAGCAACTGGAGCCCGCCGGTTAAACCCTACAAAAAAACAAAATCAAAATCAAACAAGCAAACAAGAAAAACGTACAGACAAATGCTATATTCATATTAGCAGCTACTAAAAGTGTCATTCTCTTTTCCCTTACTTCGGTTAAATTATCAGCAAAGAGAGAGAGAGATAGAGAGGAGAGAGGGAGAGAGGGGAGGGAGAGAGAGAGAGAGAGAGAGAGAGAGGAGAGAGAGAGAGAGAGAGAGGGGAGAGAGAGAGAAAGAGAGAGAGAGAGAGGAATAGAGGTGGCATGGGGTGGGAGTGGGATTATGCAGGATTTGCCACATTACAAAATCTTATGCATTCAGTTAAGTTACCCCCCCCCCCCCCCTGTTTTTAGAGAGAGAGAGAGGGGAGAGAGAGAGAGAGGGGAGAGAGAGAGAGAGAGGAGAGAGAGGGGAGGGAAAGGGGAGAGAGAGGGAGAGAGAGAGATCATTGCTTGCTGCGGTGATTAAGACACGCCCAGAAAAAATTACTCTAAAGACCATATGCTCTTGTATTCTCTTGACACAGTCCTAAAAAAAAAAGATCGTCAACTTCCAGCATCAAGACAGGCATCGAAGGACACAAGAAGCAAAGCTAAATAGTAAAGCAAGCCCGCCAGCTAGGCTTCCCATGCACCCCCCCCCCCCCCCCCCCCCCCCCAGGGGTTATCATGACTTTTGTCAAAATGTTCCTTGGTGTGTCCAAAACACGAATCTAAAATGTTTCTATCAAAAAGTTGGGATGCACAGGAGTTACAGCCCTTGGCGTAAGGGTACCCTCTAACACACTCACTTGTGCCATTCAACTGTAACTTGAAATAGCTCCTGTAGTTGAACAAGAAATCAGCTTTTGCTTATACTAGTTTTATTACTTACTTATTTGTGTGCCTGGTAGTAGCTTGATCAGTCTTTTCTCATTCATTGTTTGAGTACAGTAGTGGGTGACTTTTATGTGCCGATATTTTCACTGTATCGACAGCATGTCAACTGTTGTCCCCAAATCAACTATTCTGATGAATCATGTTATACTACAATGCTCCTTGGTAGTTTCTGACAGTACCTGGAACACATGAGCTATGCATAAAGTCACAGTTTCACATTTATCTGCCCTACCCCCAAATTCAAGATTTCGCCAAAGACAACAAACGACCATTTTGACAGCCTTTCACCCCCCCCCCCCCCCCCCCCCAAAGTGTTTGGCTTTGAATAGGGGTTTATGTTCTTAATTGTCCAGAATGGTTTTGTTGCTTACAAGTTTAATATTGCTGGTATTCTCGTGTAACAAAATGTAGCATTAACAGTCTTTCAACAAATATGTATAGGTCAACACAACATACAGTATTCAAGGTGTCAGGAAAGCACAGTTCTTGGTCATTTTCAAAGGCATAATTTGTCTGTATTCTCTCTTCATCAACAGTCAATGAAGCATCAGAAATTTCACTTTCAAGCTTCATTAGAATCTTCAGAATTGGAGTCCAGTGAATCGTCCAGGCCGTTTTGTAAGATACACTCTCCATCTCTTCATCTTCATTATCCGCGTCACTGACAACAGGTAATCAATGGCAGCCTGAGATAGAGTAAGCTCTTCTTCCACTCTGTTCACAGAGGCTCTAGCACCCCCTTGTTCATTTTCCATCCATGGCCTTCTGTAGGACTGGAGGAATGTAAATATCTATGTTTAAGACCACCATGTTATTCTGCCCGAAAACCCCCTTTTTCACATACTAATCGCGTCCATCTCATATCAGTTTGGCCAAATTTAACACCTTCTAACAACCAAAATTAACATGCCAAAAACCATCAAATATTGACGTAATTAGCACATTGAAATGGGGGTTTCCGTGCAGAATAGGATTTGGT
>CM031614.1:75558638-75597832 GCA_018398815.1 Conus ventricosus
ACCCAATGTGAACGGCTCCCGGGTTTTCCAAGGGGTTTGGCAGATTTACCCCCGGGGTTTTTTGGCTCGCATTAGACACTACGTCCCGGGGTCCCCCCTGCCCCTTGGGGTTGTATTTTTGTTTTGTTCTTTGTGGTTTAGGGGAGCAGAGAACTTTGCCGTTCCAGTCACATTTCAAGCAGAGCGTAGATTTTACTGGGGTTGTTGCCTTTGAATACCCTGTGGTTATATTGACTGTGGTCAAGGTGGTTGTGAAAACCTGTCTTGAAAGTTTTTGGATTTGCTCACAACAACAAAAAAAAATTTGGCGACAAAATTGACAATTTTATGCAGAAATAACACAGCTTTTCTTGTAAAAAACTGTGTAAAAAATCACTGATCATGTGAAAACAAAATCAACGGGTTTGCTGCCAGTATTTTCAACCAAGAAAAGGTTGAGGCTTTGTTTTTTTGTTTTTTTTTTTTTGGGTTTATACAAAACGGAGTGCTTTTGTGAAAATCAGACCAAAAAAAAGGCACCCTTTCCGAACAAATTTTGGGAAACAGAGCTATTTGTTCAAAAAAAAGCAAAACGAAAAGTCTTTTTTTGCAGATTTCGGGCGCGACTGCCCCAGGGGGATGGAGAGATTGTAGCGGGAGCAGCGGGTGCAAGAAAAAAACCGTCAGGGGGAAAGGGAAGACTGGTCCTACCCGGGGACGCGGCCTAGTTCCACATTCCAAAGCCATTTCCTGTAGGGGAGGGGAAGCCCTGTTCCTATGCCCGGTCTGTTTTTGCCGTATTGGGCACAGTCATAAGCATTCCACCTGTCAGTGTTGGAGGGGAAACGGTGGTCCTAAGCCCGTGTGGACTGTGATTGCCGAAAGGGGTTGGCCACATCACTAATGTCTGGGTTTCAAGTACGTGACTGGTTAGAAACGTTCAAGTTTGGAAATTTTTGGGCGCACTTGGGGGCATGGGGAACTGGGGAGGGAAAATTTTGGGGGGGGGGGGGGGGTGGGGGGAAAGGGGGGGGGGGGGGGGGGGTATTTGTCGTACGCAACAAGAATGTAGCTTGTTTTGTCTTTCTGATTTCTTTTGCTTCTTGTGGCACCTTTGGTTGGTTTTTTTTGAAACTCAACAAACCATATACGGTTTTGACACACCGGCCTTTTTTCTGGGATAGCATTCTTCTTTAAAACCGAAAAGGCAGATGGAGGCAAATTACCCCTTTCTGCGGTCACTGAGGAGAAAACAATCAGGTTTCGAAATATCGGTATCTGACCAGGGGTTATAAGTTTGTGATTTCCCCCCCCTATTGGAGATTGTCTTTCCCCCTTTGGGGACTATAAGCTTGCTGAAGACTCATTTTGAGAAGCATTTATTTTAATTTTCCCCATTCACCCACTCAGCACAAACTGTTAGTTAGGCAGAATTATCTACCACTGCAGATATGTATGCTTATCTCCCCCTATTTCTCAATCTAAGACATAAGAGCAAGCTTTGTTTATAACTATATATATATATATATTATATTATATATTTTATTATATATTATTTTATGCTTGTATGTATATATTGTTTTTTGTGTGTGTGTGGTGTGTGTAATAAACGTTTTCTTTCACCCCTCTCATGATGGCATGACCTATTAATGAACAAAATCTTTCCCATCCGTCTCCTCTCTTTTCTCTCTCTCTCTCTCTCTCTCTCTCTCCTCTCTTATCACATTAAAAAAAATTTTGAACCTTACTGTTGTACTCTGTGTGTGAGGACATAAGAATATGTTACGATTTCATTTGTTTTTGTTAACCCTTTGATTTGATACACACGGGGAATGAATGTGTACTGTTTGTTGCAAGGAAAGGAAGAGGGGAAATGTTTGTTTCTGTTGCCCCTCTCGCCTTGCAAAAGACCTCGATCTTTGGTAATGACAATAAGATATCAAAGTGTCAAAAGTCCCCTCTTTTCTCTCTTCCCCTCTCTCTCTCTCTCTGTCTGTGTGCCTGAGTGTGGGGTGTGTTTTGTGTGTGTGCGCGTGCGTGTGTGTGGTTGGTGTGGTGTGCGTGCGCGCGCGTTTCGTCTGTGTGTATAAAATGTTCTCTTTCCATTCCTCTACTTCAGCTATGTATGTGATTTGTTATCAAGACGAATCCCTTTTTGTTTTTTTTATAACTTTATTTCGAAATTACTTTGATTGTTTACAGTTACTGAGCTATTCAGTTTGCCTGTTTCTTTCCCAGATTTGTTTCTCTTTCCTGGTGCTGCAAATATGTTCTTTTTTCCCCCTTGACAAAAAAGACTGTTTAGGTCAGCCCTCAATAGAAATAGTCTTAAAACGTCCTGAAGCGTCTCCCCTCCAGACCCACGCACTATATGTCATCCATGTTTTCAACCCATGTAAACCCCCCCCCCCCCCCCCCCCCCCTCCTTAATATCGCCATCATCATCATTATCATCATCGTCATCATCACATCATCTCATCATCATCTCATCAACATGTTAATTTTCCGTGAAAGGGGAGGATTGGAGGCACGTGCAGCCTAAATCACCCCATGTGTGGACTCTGAGGCCGAGTGTGTGGACACTGTCTGCCAGGAAAGGTGGTGCTCAAGTCAACGACAGGATTACAGCTGCAGTGAGTGCTTCGCCGCTCTGCTCTGTGTGTGTGTGTGTGTGTGTGTGTGTGTGTGTGTGTGGTGGTGGTGTGTGTGTGTGTTGTGTTTTTATGAGCGGCACGTGAGCGCACATATGCATGTGTGTTTGTGTGTGTGTGTGTGTGTGTGGGTGTGTGTGTGTGTGTGTGGTGTGTGTGTGTGTGTACGTTTACGCGTTTGCATGTCCGTAGTGTGTGTTTTGTGTTGTGGGGTGTTAGAGAGGGTCGGGATGAATGAGTGGGTGGGGTGGTCTTTTTCTTCTTACGGTTAACCTTATTGGTTCATTGCTAGTCTTATTCTCAATATGTTTTGCTCTGCTGGTTAGTGATTAAATTTTTTTCTCTTTGCGTTTCTCCCCGTGTTTTTGGGTGATCACTCTTTTTAACTCCGTGTGCTTTGCTGATGGTTCGTTTACACTCCTGTTTTTCCTTGTGTTTACATTTGTTTACAGCAGACTCCATGAAAACTTTGTTCACAGATGTCTTGCCCGATGTGATTTTGAATTCCTAAAAGAGATCAAATGTTTCGTCTGATCTCAGTTTTTATGGAAGAAAAGATTTTAACAAAATATTCAGTGTGATTTTAGCAGATGTATTTTAATGGTTGTGTGATGAGGTGTGTGTGTGGTGTGTGTGTTGTGTGTGTGTGTGTGTGTGTGTTTGTGTGTGGGGTTTTGTTTTGGGGTGTTTTGAATGCCCTTTTTAGTTGACTTGAAACGTGGTGACAACCCTGATATGGCCCTTGCGGTCGGCTGGGCTAAAAGCAACTTTTACCTTACTTTATCTTACATTACCTTACCTTCCCTTTTCCCGTAAGCTGGTTGCACTCTCTCATTGTTTGTTCAGTTTGCTGTTCTGACCAGTCTTTCTCCTTGTTACTGTAATATAGCTCTGCTGTCATCCATTTCACCTCGAATGTCTCAGTTTTTCTCGATTTTCTTTGGGTCACATTTTATCTTGGATATTTATTTTTGCCTTGGGCAGAGACTGGCAAGTCATCAGAGAGTAAGCTTTTCGGTATGTTTTTTTAAAAATGGCGAATACTTGAATCGTTTCAGTGCGTTTTTTACTTGTTTGCAAACCGCACGCATGTGTGTTGTGGGGTGGGGTGTGTGGTGTGTGTGTGGGGTGTGTTGTGTGTGTGTGTGTGTGTGTGTGTGCGATACTTTCCTTCTCCCCCCCCCCTCTCTCTCTCTCTCTCTCTCTCTCTCTAAATTTTCTGTGCGCAGTTTGCGTCTACGTGTTTGGGTCTGTGAGTGATCTCTCTCTCTCCTCTCTCTCTCTCCTCTCTCTCTCTCTCTCTCTCCTCTCTCTTCTGCGCTCTCTCCTCTCTCTCTTCTCTCTCCTCTCTTCTCTCTCTCTCTCTCTCTGTGGAAAACTCGCCTATAACAAATAATTTCCATGTTCAAGATAATGTCCAATCATGCTCCACCAACAACGAAAAATAAATTTGAAACGAATCTGATTCGCATTGTCGAAAGATTAAGGTACCCTACCAAGGACTGATCTTTAAATTCTACCGTAATATTTTCTGGTGGTTGTTCGAGGAACAAAGTACTCTCTTCATGTAATGTAATACAGTCTAAAAGTTTTCGAAAGAAAATCACTGTTCATATCTTATGCAAGACTTTCAGAACGTGTTGATTAATAATAGCATTGTTTGCCCTTTTATTTTTTTGTCTGTCTGTTTGTTTCATACTGCAAAACTCTCACCACTCAAATTCCATCCGTCCCAATCTCCTCTCTCTCTTCTCTCTCTTTTCTCTTTTCTCCTCTCTCTCTCTCTCTCTCTCTCTCTCTCTCTCTCTCTCTCTCTCTCTGTGAGTTTGTGTGCGTGGATTGGAGCACGGCATTCCGTGTAAATGTGTGTGTGAATGTTTTGTACTCCTTCCTTCCCCTCCTGTATCACCCTCCTCACCTTTCCTTCTTTTATTGACGCCCCTTCCCTCTCAATTTTTGTTTGTATTTGTGAAGTTTTGTGCGGGTTTTTTCCCTGAAAAGTTTTTGCGTTATTATTAATTGCGATTTTGTATTTCTTTCATTGTTCGGATCGTTCATTCTCTTTTATGTCATTTAAACGATGATGATGATGATGGGTGATGATGATGATGAGATGAGTGATGATGATGTCGTTGTTGTTGTCGAACTTGGTAAAAGACTCAGGTCATCGAACAGCGAAGGCCTTGAACACTATGGTACAAATGCATCAGCGAGGGAGAACATTTACGTGTATGACCGTTTTTGATTACCCCACACGGTGGGCAGCCAAACCCACCGACCCTTCGAGGGATTTTAGGGGACAACAATGTTATGCTAGGAGCTTTCATGACGTAGACAATTTCCCATAAAACTGTGCAGAGCATAACAACATTTTGATGTAGCCTTGATGTTCTAGCCTATGTCAATTGGTCTGACACAGCTACACCTTAAGCCCAAAGGGTTTGATGATGATAATAATAATGATGATGATGATGATTTCACTTTTTTGGGGTGTGTGGTGGGTTTTTTCTTCATTGAGGGCAAGATGTGAAAAAGCCTGTAACGTGCTTATTTTTTTCCTCATCAAAAGATTCGCTCATTCCTTCCTTCCTTCCCTTTTCTCTCTCTCTCTCTCTCTCTCTCTCTCCTCTTCTCTCTCTCTCTCTCTCCTCTCTCCTCTCCCGCAGGGGGTTTCCCCCACTCCCTTCGCTCCTGCGTCTCTCTCTCTCTCTCTCTTTTTTTTTTCTTTTTAAATTTTAATCCCGTATTGTATTGTGTTCTAGTCACTTTTGCATGCTTCCTTTGTTACCTTTTATTATATATTGTTGACCCTACACAGGGCGAGGACTGGATGTAAAAAAAGCACATCAGTGCTTATCTATTATCCTCGTAAAAAAAGAATTTTGTCTTGTCTTTCTTGTCTTCTTCTCTCTCTCTCTCTCTCCTCCCCTCTCCTCTCTCTCTCCCCTCTCTCTCTCTCTCTCTCTCTCTCCCTTTTTCTCTCTCTCTCTCTCTCTCATGTCTTTTGTTTTTTACTCCACTTGAGCTTTTTTGTATTCTTTTTTCCTCGTGCTTTAAAATGGATCATACTTCTTGCTGCTTCTTATCTTTTTTGGTTTTTTTCTGATTGTTTGGTTGTTCTATAAACATGTATAGGGAATGTGCCCTTTTCCACACCTCCCCCCGCCTCTCTATTTCCTGTCTCTTTTAGAAGTCCATCTTCTGTTACAGGCGTTTAGGCGTGGACCATTGTTGGGGTCGCCTTTGGCATTGCCGCGTTTGTTGCAGCCACCTTTGGCCTTTTCTACTTGTACGGAAAAAGACGGCAAATACAGGTAACTTTACAGAAGAGAAAGAAGGATTGTATTGTGCATCATTACAGGCCTCACGCCACAAGTAGGATTTTTCACTAAATCACTATGTAATCCATGTAAGCGTTTTTTTGACCTACCATACGTTCGAGTCAGCATTTGATATAAAACTGATTATTGATCAAAAGCACCATTCGCCACCAATTTTACCCCGTTTTTGGGGAATTTCACCGATGACATCACATACCTCTTTAAATTTCATGATCTTCCCCCTAGCTGAGCATTCAGGGGCCCTTTGCCTCACCCGTGACCCCCTTTGCCCCAGGTGTAGCCCCCAAAATTTCCATTCCATTGATTTTAGTCCGTCTGCTTGGAACCATCTACCTTGTACCTATGGCAACTGAATGAAGCGGGCGAATCAACTCTCAGACCAAAAATTTTCAATCAATCTAATTGCGCCCAGTTCCTGTAAACACTTTGACTTCTTAAGCAAGGCCGTGGCGCATTAATTTTTGTGTGTGGCCCCACCCCAATGTATACTTTTCACCTGTTCTCCCTTCCCTCCCTCAGCTTATCGCTCCGGGGGAAAAATTTATTTTCCCAGCACTCCCCAAATAGATTTGGTTAGTCTCTCTTTCCTCACTCCCTACAAGGCGTAGATGAAAGAGCTTATTAGGGCACTTCCCAAACAAGAGTAATGAAAGAGCTTTATTACGTTTACTTCCCAAACAAGGAGTAGAGAAAGAGCTTATTACGTCACTCCCAACAAGGGAGAGATGAAAGAGCTTATTACGTTTACTCCCAAACAAAGGGTAGATGAAAGAGCTTATTACGTCACTTCCCCAAAAAGGAGTAGATGAAAGAGCTTATTACGTCACTTCCCAAACAAGGAGTAGATGAAAGAGCTTATTACGTCACTTCCCAAACAAGGAGTAGATGAAAGAGCTTATTAAAGTCACTTCCCAAACAAGGAGTAGATGAAAGAGCTATTACGTCACTTCCCAACAAGGAGTAGATGAAAGAGCTTATTACGTCACTTCCCAAACAAGGAGTAGATGAAAGAGCTTATTACGTCACTTCCCAAACAAGGAGTAGATGAAAGAGCTTATTACGTCACTTCCCAAACAAGGAGTAGATGAAAGAGCTTATTACGTCACTTCCCAAACAAGGAGTAGATGAAAGAGCTTATTACGTCACTTCCCAAACAAGGAGTAGATGAAAGAGCTTATTACGTCACTTCCCAAACAAGGAGTAGATGAAAGAGCTTATTACGTCACTTCCCAAACAAGGAGCGGACGAGATCGCTTATGGTCTCTCTTTTTAAACACGAATTTGGTGACGTTCAGGTATTATCTGATTCCCAGAACAAATTGAGTGAGCTCAGGTATCACCTCATTCCTCCAAAATGAGTGAGCTCAGGTATCACCTTATTCCTCCAAAAATGAGTGAGCTCAGGTATCACCTCATTCCTCCAAAATGAGTGAGCTCAGGTATCACCTCATTCCTCCAAAATGAGTGAGCTCAGGTATCACCTCATTCCTCCAAAATGAGTGAGCTCAGGTATCACCTCATTCCTCCAAAATGAGTGAGCTCAGGTATCACCTCATTCCTCCAAACAAGAATTTGATGAGATCAGTGCTAAACTGCATACCCAAACAAACCGCGTCTGGTATTTCGTCACGTCCAAAACCAGTTTGAGATATAACGTCATTACTTCACTCCACAAAGCAGAAAAGATGAGATCCATATTATTTGAAGTGAGACGCCTATTGTTTAAGTGAAACCCCATTTACCTCAAGTGATGCCCCTGTCTTTCCGTTAGACCCCCAATCGCTTCATGTTAGAAGTTCATTGCGTTAGGGGAGATCTTTTGTTGTTTCATCAAGCAAGAGAGTGACACCTGTCTGTGGACAGTGCTGGACTTTGCCACCTTGTGTGTGCAGAGGGACGTGGGCATTCTCTGATGAGCGTCATTTGGTGGTTTTTGTGAACGATTGTTTGAAAATGAAAAGCGTCTGCGTTTAATCAGACATTCATCATCGTGACTCATAAATTGCAAATGCCGACGGGGACATGTGAGTAGTATATCATGTGCAAATCGACCCCCATGGGATGGGGATGGAATGTCTGGAATGTATGACGTCACAGGAAGTGACATCGGCGGAAGTGACATCACCCGGAAATGATGCGAAGTGACATCATCCCGGAAGTGACATCATCACAGGAAATGACATCAGTGGAAAATGACCGGAAGGGGTCGTGACCTCGTGGACTACAGTGTCGGAGCAGGGTTCGGTAAGGGGCAGCCACGCGTCACCCAAATTAGTCGAGCGGAAGAAAAGAGGGTTTGAAAGCAAGCGGAGCGGAAAGGGGGGAAGAAAAAGAGGGTTTTGAAAGCAAGCGGAGCGGAAAGGGGGGAAGAAAAGAGGGTTTGAAAGCAAGCGTATGGGGGAAAGGGGGCGTGAAGGGGTTACGGAGGGCGTCACACCCCGAGGACAGTCATTCGGTGCTCCCCTAGGTACGACTTCATCTCAATGGAAAAAAGTATCTATAACTACGCTGATAAGTAATGAATAGAAAATAAAAAAATTTGTATTGCTCCCTCTGTTTTTGTCTGGGCTTGGGACCAGCCTGTATCAACTAATTTATCGACTAGCTGATACAGGGCAACATTAGGCAATATTTTTTGATTATCCTAACACAAATCATTACATATAAAAAAAAAAAAAGAAAAAATTATAAATCAAAAGGGGTTCAGTGCTGATTCCATCCTCTTGAACTCGTCTCTTGATGTAGAAAGAAAGAAGGGCATCTCTTACGCTGATGATAAGTGTAGACTGTCTTTCCATCCGTCCTGAAGCTCTTGTTGATTCCGCCTCTGTTGGTCTGAGTTTTTAGCACTTCGAGATAGTGGGTCTTGGTGAGCTCGTTCTGTTGTTTGTTTAGTTCTTTGCAGCTGAGTTTGTCACTCGTGTATACATTTGGTCTTTGTTATGTTGAACTGGAGAAAATCCTTGTTGAACGAGATGCCGTTTTCCCTCTGTGAGAGAGATGGTGAGATTTTGTTGTCATTAAAGGTTTGGCGATTTTGTCTGTATTTATCTGCCTGTATTTCGGGTAGATATTGTGTCCATTGCAAGATTAGGGGCTTTTTCTGCCTATATTGTGTGTTTTCTGCCTCCACTTATAAAGATATAACATGAGTAAATATGTAAGTTTTGTTCAATGAACTGCTGAGGCCTAGCGGATCAAAAAAAATAAAAAAGAAAGAAAAAGAGGAGGGATGTGTTTGACTATTTAAGAAAAGCGTTTTTGATGTATCTTTACAGGGTACCCATTTTGACCCAAGCTTGAAATGTGTATCAGAGCAGAATGGGGTTATAAAACATATTTTGTATCATATATGTCAAATTCAAGAGGTGTTACCATTCTCTTTAACAATGATTTTGAGTTTTGTGTACAAAAGGTTACAAAGATATAGGTGGAAACTACATTTTTGCTGTTGTATCCATTTTGGCTAAGATGATATTGATCATTAACCTGTATAGCCCAAAATTATGATAATCTTGATTTTTTTCTGTTTTTATTTTTGTTTTTTTTGTTGAGTTAGAAGATAATATAAGGATGTAGGGTGTTGAAAATGTTGTAACTGGAGTGGACTGGAACCTTCGCACAAGATGTTTTCAATGGATTATTTTAATCATAAGCATTATAGCAATGTTAAAGCACAACAGCAAGTTGAAGACATGATGCTTAATATAGACCTTACAGATATATGGAGAATGTTGAAACCCTGAATTGAAAAGATACGCATGGAACAGATCCCCCCCTCTGCAGCAAAGTAGTGTTATTTTTTTTCCAGTTTCAGATTATGTGTCCACTATTGTCACGGATGCAGATATTAAGGCAGGGTACAGGACAGACCATTCAATGCTTACTCTGAATTTAACCTTTGCTAAAGAAACTAAACTATAACCCTTCTGGAAATTTAAGTGTTCTTTGTTGAAGGATAAACAGTACATTGATGAAATTAACGAGGAAATTAAAGTTGTAATAGAAGAGCATGCTGTACTGCCCAGTTCAAGGGAACAAGTATCATTTATGAGCATTCAAAAATTTAGTTTACTACTACAGATAATCTTTTTTAGATGTTTTATTAATAAAAATAAGAAGTACAACTATAGCATTTGCAACTGAAAAAAAAACCCGCAGAAGTAATGAAAAGCAGAATTGTTCAGAAGTGAATATTGAAAAGTTAGCGAAGAAGGAAAACAGTTCACTGATGAAGAAAGACATGATTTAGAGCAGGACAAAGAGGAACTAGTTAGACTTAGGGAAGCTAAAATGCAGGGGGTTTGATTCGATCGTGAGCCCTTTTGGATAGCAAAGGGGGAAAAGGTCAATCAGTATTTTTGTTCGCTTGATAAACAGAAACTTCTTAAACAAAAATATGACAAAGTTAAGATTAGATGATGTTTTAGCTCGCTTGAAAAAAGAAACTTTCTTAAACAAAAATATAACAAAGTTAACATCAGATGATGGCTTAGAAATATTTCAATGATGAAAGGATCCAACGAGACGTGAAGAAAGTTTATGAAAAACATCGTACCGGATAAAGGAAGTTGAGGATTACGAAATATCTCAAATGGTTAATTTTACCTCATGTCTTAAACAATTAGAAGGAGAAATTTCTATGGATGAAGCTGGCTATGCACTTAAACAGATGAAAAACAATAAAAAGCCATGGATCAGACGGATTTACTGTCGAGTTTCTTCAAATTGTTTCAACCATCACTTGGAATATTCGTCGTTCGATCCTTAAATGAAGGTTTTAAACTGTGCGAGTTGTCCCCCATACAGAAGGAAGGAATCATAGTTTGTATTCCTAACGGTGATAAATCTTGAGACGCCATTAAAAAACAGAAGGCCAGTTACTCTTTTAAATGTTGTTTGTAAGATAGGGTACGTACGTGTTGTGAACAGACTAAAACATGGTTCTTCCAAGTTTGATCAACGAAGACCAAACAGGATTTATGGCCTCCAGATATCGAGATAATATTAGACTGGTCAAATGACTGAATTAACTATTCACAAACACACCAACTGCCTGACTTGCTTTTATGGTTAGATTTAGAGAAAGCCTTCGATTCATCTGACAGGGGATTCATGAATAAAGTACTTGTAGCATTCGGTTTTGGACCAGATATACATAAATGGATAACTCCTTTCTATAAAATATTAAGTCAGCTGTACTTGTGAATGGACAGGCATCTGGTTGGTTTTCCGTAGGTCGTGGGCGCAGGCGGGGTGACCCCAGTTTCGCCCTACATATTCATTTTGTGTGTAGAAAGTCTTGCCATTATGTTGAGAGATAATAGAATTATAAAAGGAATCCAAACTAACAATGCAGAACAGAAATTGCACAATACGCGGACGATGTAGAAATTATGTTTGAAATGACAAAGTGTCTTTTGAGGGATTTCTGATAACAGTTGATAGGTTTGGGAGAAAATCAAGTTTGATATTAAACACAGAAAAAAACAAGTGCTCCATGGCTCGGCAGTTGGAAAACCTCGACGATTTGGCTAACATGCAACATTTACGTATTCAGTGGAACCCACCACAATTCAAAATTATGTATATCTTATTTACAAGTGATCTTGCTGACTGTTCAGAAATAAACATACAGGCTAAATTTCTTGAAATATGAATGTTATACAAGGTAATGGTTAAAGATAACAGATTACTCCACTAGGCAGGGTGGCTGTTTTAAAGGCTTAATCTTGTCCAAACGAAATTCCATCACTGGATTCTACTTTCAAATCCTTCCAATGATGTAATTAACGCGATTCAAACTCAGTCTTTCGAGTTTTGGGGGATTAGAAAATGAGACTGTATAAACATCAAAACTGAAGTTAAAAACATAATGAATGGAGGACTTGGTGTACCAAGAATAAAGGAATATATAGTTGCATTAGAACCTGCATGGAGTAGAAAATAAGAATATCGTCTCACAAGTGGAAAAGTATTACTTTGGCAAGTTGTCCAAGAAGGACATCATCTGGAGAAAAAAAAAAATGGCTGTAGTCTTCTTCTAGGCCAACTATCACAACAACAAACATTAGGGCTGACGTATTTGAGGCATATAAAGAATTTGGCCAATGGATTCTGCCTTGCATTTCCGAAGAAATGGCTTCTGAAAATGTATTTTATTATGAAAATATTAAGATAAAAAAACAAAAACAAAAAAGAAAACTTGTTTTTTTCTAATCAAAGTCTGTTCATCAAAAGTATATACACAATTGGACACATTATGAAAGAAGATAGCACGCTTTTGGCATACAGAGAGAGTTCAATAAACAAGTATGGATTTTGCATTGACTTTATTTCGTATACTGGATTGTTAAGGGGAGTAAACGCATATATTCGGAAAACTGCGGTAACAATGACAAATAACAAGAATGAAACAAGATCTAAAATGTGGAAACTTGTATGTTCAGTCAACAGAGGGGCACGTGTTTATTATGATGCCTTTCTGTGTGCAACATAAAACCCGCTTTTGCAGTGGAATCAAAAACTTGAAGAGCAATTGGAATGAATATCAAACATCAAAAAGGTACAAAAAAATAAACGAAATTAAAACTTAAATGGCTTTAAGATAAGAGTTCTACACTATATATTGGGTACAAATATTGTGTTGTCAAACATGAGAAAAAGAACTGAAAGATCATTGTACATTTTGTAATATCGAGAAAGGGAAAACATTGAGCATCTATTTTGGTTATGTGAACACGCGGCATATTTTTCACAACAACTTTAAGCAACAATAAAGAGAAAATGTCAGCATGTGGCTTCTTTAAATTTTGTCTGTTGAATTAGTATTATTTGGGCATTCAAACAATTTCAGGGGTGATGAAGCCTTTGACTTCATATTACTTCTAGAAAAATATTTTAACTATAAATGCAACGCGAGAAAAAAACTTTTAATTGTAATAAAAATTTCTACATTATTTAAAGACAAGATGTAATTTTGAACAGCAAGTTGCGAAAAGCGCAAAAGCTAGTCAAAAACTGCATGAAAAAAATGGTAGTTATACCGATCTTTGATAGACGTGTTACTTTGGACTTGATGTACAGATTGAGGGACTAATCTGTCTCTGTGTCACTTGATATATTTGGGTCCCCTGGTGGCTTTGTCTGTGTCCTATCCTCTCTCTTTCAAGAGACTGTCAGTTGGTGGCACAGCTCTTTGACTTTGATGTTGAAAATATTTCTTCAATGTAGAACAACCAACCAAACAGAGTGTAGTAGTATTATGGTATACCGACTATCCCAAGGCTATTACAAAAATTGGCTGGCTTGATTTTTATTGTCCAGAGAAATGTTTCCATTCTGTCTTGAAGTTGATATCCGGTTTGAACATAATGGAAGTCTGCATAACTTTCACAGCTGTTGAAAAGGAAGAAATTAAAATCCTAAGAGGGCAAGTGAACTAGATAATATTTAATCTTGGTTGTTAAAACTCACAAAAATATATTTTCTACTTTGGGCCCTTGACATTTCGATAAAACAATAGAGAAACGCGTGATTCCTTAGGATTGGGGATAAAAAAAAAAGCTACTGTAAGCATCACTTTGAAAAAAAAGGAAGTAAATCATCAGCAGGAAAAATAGGACCAGTGTTTAAGCCTAACAAGTGTGCCATGTAAAGTCCTTGAGTATTTTGTAAGGGATGCAGTAGTTAAGCATATGATAGCCAATGACTTGTTCGTATCTATGGTTTTAGACCCAGGGTCAGCTCCGCTCAGCCATGGTCCGTTTTTCTTTTCCTGTCCCCTGACCCAGTCACGCGGTGTCTGTGTTAAACCGAGTGTGTACGTTCCTTTTGACCCACACAGATTCGTGGGTGTGTACTGACGTCGGTCAACCGATAAACGTAGGAGGGATTGGTCATTCAGGTGGGTATAACGGACCCGATCTTCTTCTTTTTTCAGTCAACAGAGGAAGTTACAAGGTTTGCAAATATCACTGTGTGTGTGTGTTGTGTGTGTGTGTGTGTGTGTGGTGTGTGTGTGTGTGTGTGTGAGAGAGAAGAGAGAGAGAGAGAGAGGGGAGAGAGAGAGAGAGAGAGAGAGAGGCGAGAGACCGAGAGACAGAGACATACAAACTGTATAGTGAAGGTGTTGGTAGAACAAAGGGAAAACACTACACTTTTTCATCAAAACTACAAATCTGAAAGTCATTTTGTTTCATGATTAAGCACTTCTTGAAAACAAACAATCAAACTGCAACTTGTAAAGTAATTATATTCAATGATAAAGCATTATTTGAAAACAAATATTCATCAAACTACAATTCACAAAGTATTCCTTTTAATGATCAAGCATCATTTGAAAACAAACATTCATCAAACTGCAATCTACATTATACACGTGCATAACACTTTTTAGTGATCATACATCATTTGAAATCAATATTCATACTTCAAACTATGACTTACGAATTTGTTCTTTTTTGTTTCTGATCAAGCATCGTTTATTAACAAACATTCAACAAACGATCATTTTTAAGGCAATAACCTTGTTCTAAAAACCAAAGCATCGTTTGTAACTAGCCACCAACCTTGCCAGCTCCAGACCCGAACTCTCCAACACCAGACCCAGATGCCATGAAGCAAACTCTGTAATTTCAAGCACATGCATCCAACCAAAGGAAAGAACAAGTATCTAATGGGAAAACGAAAGGTTAATAGACACTACTTAGATTTCTTTCAGTACTTTTAAGCGTTTACCACCAACCAAATCCAGAACTTTGAACAATGTCTGTGATACAAAATCTGAATGTGTGCTCGGCAGCTGGAGGGTGGTGTTTTTTGCCGGTGGGCTCTGCAGTCATGAAATACGGGCTGGTACACCCATGGGGGATGCTACTTTAAGGCTGTTATGAGCTGCATCCTGTAGTCTAATTTACCTCTGTTCAGGAGCAGTTATGTCCTTGATATCTTAATGGAGTGTCCTGCGCGTGCCTGTACCCATCGTCAACACAGCGCAGGCCTCCAAGGGTGGTACAGGACTGCTCTAAAGGCAGGTGAAGACGGTACTTCTCTGGGTCCTCCCCAGCACCTTCGGGTGTTTCTTTTTCTTCTTCTGAATGGGATTTTTGGTTATGAAGAGTGATTTTTTTTTATGGCAGTATGCAAAGTAATGAAAGATAGCAAAATACTAGCGCATGGCTCAGATCATGGCTACACTGATGATTGTAATAGAAGCCACAGATAAGGGCACAGAAGTGGGAACCAAGACTACGCAAAATTCAGTTTCAAATGAAAGCCGTAGTTCTTTTTTATGCACATGTGTACATGCCTGCAAAATCGATAAACCCTGTAAAAAAATGCGAGGTTGGATTTCTGCACAGATCTGAAAACACCAGGTTATGAAAAGAAAAAGCAAAAAGACCTGGAGAAAAATCAAATGGTCTTATTTTGACTTTTGTCAGTTTGAAACAACTCGTATGTGCAATTTTAATTAACACATTCTTCCTGTCGTGTGATATGTACTTTGCTCTGTGTGACGGGTCTCCGACGCCCCCCCTCGTTATTAAAAAATGATTTTCATATTCAGGGATGCAGGGGGTTATAGACAGAAGTATTTACGCTTCCACAACCAAAATGCGCTCTCGCATAGGGGACACGCACTCTGTCACTCACATCGGGCCCGCACAAAGGTGACGGGAAACCAATAACATTTCATAGAAAATAATCAAATTTTATTCAACTTGACCGACCCCCCACCCCCCACTACACAACAAACCTGTATATACAACATGAAAACACAACGACTTTAATAAATCGCACCCCCTGTTCTTATTTAAAATTTTTACTTCAGGGAAATATTCCACTATTCAGTTTGCACACTTTAACCTTAGAGCAAAAAAAGCGTCCTAACTTGCCAGCATTTTTTGGTGCCCAGTTTCTCTCTCCACTGTGCGACCACGGCTGAAGCTGCCACATTTTGTGCCCTCCCGTTTTGGCCCAAATCCCATTGGGGACCTGGCAACGTAGTTTGGTCCCCCTCCCCCGAGTCCCCCCGGACTTCACCGTACTTGCCCCCCCCACTAAAAGGGGCCCTGTCGGCCTCCCCCCAAGGTCTTCTCTGGCTGAAAACACCCCACCGTTGTCGGGGCAGCCCCTGTCTAGGCCCCAACGGTTTAAACACGTCTTGCTGCGACCGTCCCCCCCCGGGAGACAATTTTCTGGTCGGCTCCGGGCTACAGCAACCTCACTGTCATACTCCCACCCGGAGAAAAAGGGGGCGACAGCTAACCCTGCTTCCGCGTATTTTTTTGAGCCCTCCAAGGGGGCGAGCTTTTTCCCTTAAGTGAGTCACACACTTCCTGGTTTTCCAAGCATTTTAATTTCGTTCTCAAAAAAAGAGGAACCCGATTTTTAACTGGCTCAACAAAAAATCACGGGGCACACACAATCACACGATTTGTACAAAAAAAACCCCAAGTTATTTTTTATTCACCATGGAATCACTAGTCCCTACCCACCACACCCCCACGCTTAGGCCAACAAAGACTTGGGGCCCCACCCAGGGGTTAAAGCAACCCCCTTTTTCAACTCATGTTCGTTTCCCCCAAGCTCCCCTTTAAAACTAACGCCTGGACCCCCTTTCACCCATGACTGATGCTTAAAGTTTTTACTCCTCTATAGACAACAAGGGAAAACCACTCGTAGGCCGCAGCCTCCATTCATTCCTCAAAACAGGGCGAGTATGGTCGCTGAACTCTCCCTGCAGGCTGACGGCCCCTCCCCGGACGGTCCCCCCCCGTCGCCCTTCCTTTCGGGGCCCACGGGAGGCCCAGTGAATAGCCGTGCTCAAGGGGCCACTCTTCTTCCCCAGGCTGGGGTCGCCAATTCCTTGTCAATACCTCGACTGCAAAACATTTCCCCACACTCCCCTCCTTCAGTTACGACTGGGGGTACCCCCCCCGGGTGACCCTGAATTCGCCATTTGAAGACCCAAGGAACGTGTCTAAACACAGCAACTCCCCCTTAAATTTGCCTAAAGCCGAGAACTTGGGCCAAATCTTACACTCTGTTTCTTTTAAAAACATCCCCAAATTACCATTATAAAAAAATTCCCTTTTAGCACTGAGTTATACCCTTCACTAATTTGTTGCATGCACCCCAATGTTGCAACAGTGAATGATTTTGTTTCGTTTTTTTTTTTTCCCCCCAATGTATGACAACTAAATACGTTAAACAAAGGGTTTTACATTCCCCAACTCATCGAAAAACTCATTGAAAAAAAATCTAAACGAAACCCAAAGAAAAGTTTTCCCTAAAGGGAAACCCCAGTTAAAACTACGTTTCCCAAAGAGAAAAGTTCCCCTTTTAAACCCTGTTTTCTTTTTTGAAGGAAACCTAAACCCAATTAAAGTATGAAAATTAAACTCCTTGATCGAAGCTGTGTGGGAGTCATTCACGGGGGGGAAGAATCAAAAGCTTTTTAAAGTCCATGGAGAAAAACGTCGAGATTCCGTCATTAAATTTGTGCCGTTTTCTTTCCCTCAATACCGAGTATAAGAAGT
The DNA here is from genome assembly GCA_018398815.1 of Conus ventricosus. NCBI lineage: Eukaryota > Metazoa > Mollusca > Gastropoda > Neogastropoda > Conidae > Conus > Conus ventricosus. The sequence goes on from CM031614.1 coordinate 75,576,153, forward strand.
CGGGCTAAAACCCATAGTACGAACAATCTTGGCTATCAATGCTTAAAACTAGCATCCCCCCCCCAAAATACCAAGGACTTTACAGGGCAACTTTTGGGTTTAAAACACTGGTCCTTTTTTTCCCTGCTGAGTTTCTCCTTTTTTTTTTCAAAGGATGTTACGTGTTTTTTTTTTTTATCCCCAATCCTAAGGAATCACGCGTTTCTCTTTGTTTTGGGAAATGCAATGGCAAAGTAGAAAATATATTTTTGTGATTTTTTAAAAACCCAAGTTTAAAATATTACTAGTTATTCCCCCTTAGGATTTTTTTTTCTTCCTTTTCAACAGCGTGAAAGTTTGCGACTTCCTTTATTTTCAACCGGATATCAACTTCAAAAACGAAGGAAACATTTCTCTGGACAAAAAAAAACAAGCCACCCAAATTTTGTAATAGGGTGTCGGTATACCATAATACTACTACACCGTTTGGTTGGTTTTTTACTTAAAAAAAATTTTTAAAACATCAAAGTCAAAGGCGGTGCCCCAACTGACAGTCTTTAAAAGAGAGGGGGATAGACACAGAAAAGCCACCAGGGGACCCAAAAAAATCAAGTGACACAGAGACAGACTGTCCCCAATATGTCATCGTCCAAAAGCCGTTATCAAAGTGGGTTTAAAACTCATTTTTTTAGCGTTTTTGACAGCTTTTGCGCTTTTGCAACTTGTGTTCAAATTCTCTTGTTTTTAAAAATAATGTAGAAATTTTTATTAAAATTTAAAAGTTTTTTCTGCGTTGCATTATAGTTAAAAATTTTTCTAGAAGAATTGAAGTCAAAGGCTTCATCCCCCCTAAAATTTGTTTAATCCCCAAAAAATACTAATTCAAGGGGACAATTTAAAGAACCCCATGCTGCTTTTCTCTTTTTTGTTGTTTAAAAGTTGTTGTGAAAAAATAGCCCGTGTTACATAACCAAAAATGATCTCAATGTTTTCCCTTTCTCGATTTTAAAAAAGTCAATACTTTCAGTTATTTCCCTTGTTTTGAAAACACAATATTTGTACCCAAATATATGTGTAAAACTTTTCTTAAAAGTTTTAGTTTTTTTTGGTTTTTTTTTTGTACCTTTTTGATGAGATATTATCCCAATTGTCTTCAAGTTTTTGTTTCCAGCAAAAGCAGGTTTTTGTTGCACCAGAAAGGATCAAAATAAACACGTGCCCCTTGTTGACTGAACATAAAGTTTACATTTTAGACTTTTTTCATCTTGTTTTTTGTCATTGTTACCGCTTTTCCCCAAAATTTATGCGTTTCCCCCCCCCTTTAAACAATCCAGTATACGAAATAAAGTAAGAAAATCCATACTTTTATTAAACCTCTCTCTGTACCCCCAAAAGCGTGCTTTTCTTTCAAAATGTGTCCAATTGTGTATATACGTTTGATAAAACAGATTTTGTTTAGAAAAAACAATTTTTTCTTTTTTTTTTTTTGTTTTTTATCTTTATTTTCAAAAAAAAATACATTTTCAGAACCCATTTTTTGGGAAAATGAAAGGCAGAATCCTTTGGCCCAAAATTTCTTTATATCCCTAAAAAACTCACCCCTAATGTTTGTTTTTGTGATATTTGGGCCTAAAAGAAGACTACCCCTTTTTTTTTTTCTCCAGGTGTCTTCTGGACAACTTCCCAAAAGAAAATTTTTTCCACTTGTGAGACGATTTTTTTTTTCACCCCATGCGGGTTTCTAAGCAACAATATTCCTTTATTTGGTAACCGTCCCCCCTTATTATTTTTTTTAACTTCATTTTTTTGTGTTTATACAGTCTCATTTTCTACCCCCAAAACTCGAAAGACTGAGTTTTGAATCGCGTTAATTAATCTTTGGGAAGGATTGAAAGTGGAACCCAGTGATGAATTCGTTTGGACAAGATTAAACCCTTTAAAACAGCCACCCTGCCTAGTGGAGTAATCTGTATCTTTAAACCAACCTTGTATAACATTCATATTTAAAGAAATTTAGCCTGTGGTTTTTCTAAACAGTCAGAAAGTCACTGTAAATAAGATTACATAATTTTGAATTGTGGGGGTTCCACTGAATAGTAAATGTTGCTGTGCAAATCGCGGGTTTTCCAACTCCCGAGCCATGGAGCACTTGTTTTTTTTCTTTTTTTTAATACAAAACTTATTTTCCCCCCAAACCTATCAAGTTTCAAAATCCCTCAAAAGACACTTTTCATTTCAAATAATTTTTACATCGCCCGGGTTTTGGCAATTTCTTTTCTGCATTGTTGTTTGGATTCCTTTTTAATTTTTTTCTTAAACATAAGGGCAAACTTTCTACCACACAAAATAAAATGTGGGGGCAAAAACTGGGGTCCCCCCGCCTGCGCCACACCTAGGGAAAACCAACCAATCCCTTCCATTCACAAGTACAGTGATTTTAATATTATTATAAAAAGGGTTACCATTTATGTATTTTTGGCCCAAAACCGAATCAACATTTCTTTTTCATGAATCCCTGTCAGATGAATCGAAGGCTTTCTCTAAACAAAACCAAAAAAAGCAAGTCAGCATTTTGGTGTGTTTGTGAATAGTTAATTCAGTCATAGCCCAGTCTAAATTATCCCCGTATCTGTGGGCCAAAAATCCTGTTTGGTCTTTTTTTATAAAATTTGGAAAAACCCAGTTTTATCTGTTCAAAACACGAGTACCCTATTTTACAAACAAATTTAAAAGAGTAAGGCCCTTCTTTTTTAAGGGCGTCTAAAGATTATCACGTAGGAATAAAAACTTGTTTTCCTTCCTCTTAGGGGGCAACTCGCACATTTTTAAAACCCTTCATTTAAGGTTTCGAACGAAAAATTTTCCCCAATGATGGTTGAAAAAATTTGAAGAACTCAAAAGTAAACCCGTCTGACCAGGGTTTTTTTTTTTTATTGTTTTTCATTTTTAAAGTGATACCCCTTTCATCCATAGAAATTTCCCCTTCTAATTGTTTAAAAATGAGGAAAATTTAAAACCTTTAAATATTTGTAACCCTCAATTTCCCCTTTTCCCGGGTACGAGGTTTTCAAAAATTTTCTTCAGTCTCTTTGGCCCTTTTCATCATTGAAATTTTCTAAGCACACTGATGTTAATTTTGTTTATTTTTTTTTAAAAAAGTTTTTTTTTCAAGCGAGCTAAAAAATCACTAATCTTAATTTTGCATATTTTTTTTTAAGAAGTTTTGTTATAAAGCAAACAAAAACTGATTGCCCTTTTCCCCTTCTGCTATCCAACGGCTCCGATCGAATCAAACCCCTCATTTTAGTTTCCCCTAAGCTACTGTTCTCTTTGTCCTGCCTAAAATCAGTCTTTCTTCATCGTAAATGTTTTTTTTTCGCAACTTTTAAATATTCATTCTGAACAATTCTGTTTTCTTACTTCTGGGGGGTTTTTTTTTTCGTGCAAATGATAGTTGTATTCTTTTTTTTATTAAAAAAACCCCATCTAAAAAGTTTATCTGAGTAAAAAACAAAATTTTTGAATCCAATAATGATATTTTCCCTTGAAGGGGCAGCAGCATCCCCTTTCTTTTACAATTTAAATTTTTCCCTTTATTCTAAATGACTGTTTACCCTTAACAAAGAAAATTTAAAATTTCCCCAAAAGGGATAGTTAGTTTTTTTAGCAAAGGTTAAATTCAGAGAAAGCTTAAAAGGGGTCTGTCTGTCCCCTCCCTTAATACTCACCCGTGACAATATGGACCATATCGAAAAGGGAAAAAAAAAATAACACTACTTTGCGAGGGGGAGGATCTGTCCATGGTATCTTTTCAATCGGGTTTCAACATTCCCCATTATCTGAAAGGGTCTATATTAAGCATCATGTCTTAAATTGCTGTTGTGCTTTAACTTGCATAATGCTTATGATTAAAATAATCTTTAAAAACATTTTGTGCGGGGTTCCCCAGTACCCCATTACAACATTTTCAACACCCTCATCCTTAATATTATTTTTAATAAACAAAAAAAAAAAAAAATAAAAACAAAAAAAATAAAATTATATAATTTTGTTTTAAAAGGTTAATGATCATATCTCTTAGCCAAAATGGTACAACAGCAAAAATGTAGTTTCCCCCCTAATTTTTTGTAAACCTTTTACACAAAATCAAAATCATTGTTAAAAGAAGGGTAACACCTCTTAAATTGAAATTATAAAAAATATTTTTTATAACCCCATTCTGCTCGATACACATTTCAAGTTGGGGTCAAAATGGGTCCCCTGTAAAAGATACATCAAAAACGCTTTTCTTAAAATATCAAACCACCCCTCCCTTTTTCTTTCTTTTTTATTTTTTTTTTATCCGCGGGCCCAATTTCTTTGAAAAAAACCTTACATATTTACTCATTTTTAAAATTTTATAATGAGGCGAAAACAAAAATATAGGCAGAAAGCCTATCTTGAAAGGGACCAATACTCCCCGAATACAGGCAGATAAAAAGACAAAACCCCAACCCTTTTAATGAAACAAAAATTCACCATCTCCTCACAAGGGGAAAAAAAGGGCTCTCGTTCAAAAAGGATTTTCCCAGTAAACATAACAAAGACCAAATGTTTACACGAGTGAAAAAACTCAGCTGCAAAAATAAACAAAAAACCGGCTCACCAAGACCCACTATCTCAAATGCTAAAAACTCAGCCAACGAGGGGAAATAAACAAAGCTTCAGGACGGAGGGAAAAGACAGTCTACACTTATATCAGCGTAGAGATGCCCTTTCTTTTTCTACATCAGAGACGAGTTCAAGAGGAGGAAATCGCCAAACCCCTTTTTGTTTTAATTTTTTTTTTTTTTTTTTTATATTAATGATTTGTGTTGGATAACAAAAATTTGCCTAATGTTCCCCTGATCGCAAGTCGAAAAAATTATTGAACGGCAGCCCAAAGCCCAGACAAAAACAGGGGAGCAATAAAAATTTTTTTTTTTCTATTCATTACTTATCAGCGTTAGTTATAGAATTTTTTTCCCCTTGAGAAAAGTCGTCCTAGGGGAGCCCCGAAGACCCCCCCGGGGGTGTGACCCCTCCGTCCCCCTTCCCCCCCCTTTTCCCCCCTCGCTTGTTTTTAAAACCCTTTTTCTTCCCCCTTTCGCTCCGCTTGCTTTAAAAACCCTCTTTTTTTCCCCCCCTTTCCGCTCGCTTGCTTTCAAAACCCCTTTTTTTCCCCCCCTTCCCCGCTCCGTTGCTTTCAAACCTCTTTTTCCCCCTTTGTCCGTGCTTTAAAACCCCTCTTTTTTCCGCTCGAAATTTGGGTGACGCGTGGCCCCCCTTACCAACCTGCTCCGACCGTGTCCACGAGGTCACCCCCCTTCCGGTCATTTTTCCATGATGTCATTTCCGTGATGATGTCATTTCCCGGGGTGATGTACTTCGATCTTTTTCGGGTGATTCACTTCCGCCGATGTCATTCCCTGGGGTCATAATTCCAGACATTCCACCCCCATCCCCAGGGGGGCGATTTGCCATGATATACTACTGGACGCGTGGTCCCCCCTTACCGAACCATGCCCCGACACTAGCCCCGGGTCACGCCCCCTTCCGGGTCATTTTCCACTGATGTAAACCCCCTGTAGATGTCACTTCCGGGATGATTCACTTCGACTTTTGGGTTGATCCCACTTCCGCGAGGTCACTTCCGGTACGTCATACATTTCCAGACATTCCACCCCCACCCCCATGGGGGTCGTTTTGACATGTATCTACGCCCCCCTTCGGTCTTTTCCCCATGATGTCTTTTCCCTGTGATGATGTCATTCCGGGTGTTTGTACTTGCATCTTTTCCCGGGTGATGTCACTTCCGCCGTGCCCATTTTCCTGTGACTCTACATCCAACATTCCATCCCCATCCCCATGGGGTCGTTTGCACATGATATTTACTACTTTTTTCCCCCTTTCCGCTCCGCTTGCTTTAAAACCCCCTTTTTTTCCCCCCCTTTTCGTCCGTTTGCTTTCAAACCCTTTTTTTCCCGCTGAAAATTTGGGGACGCGGGTCCCCCTTTACAAACCATGCTCCAACGTAGTCCCGAGGTCACGACCCCTTTGGGTTTTTTCCCCTGAGTTTTTCCCTGGATATGTCACTTCCCGGGATGATTCACTTCCATATTTGGGTGATGTCATTTCCGCGATGTCATTCCCTGTGACTCATACTTTCCAACATTCCATCCCCATCCCAGGGGGTTTCGATTTGCACTGATATATACTGTGACGCGGGGCTGCCCTTACCAAACCATGCCCGACAGTAGCAAGGGGCACGCCCCCTTCGGTCATTTTCCATGATGTCTTTCCTGTGATGATGTCCCTTGGGATGATGTCACTTCGCTCATTTCGGGTGTGTCATTCCGCCGATGTCACTTCCTGTGACTCAAATTCCAGACTTTCCCCTCCCACCCCCAGGGGGGTCGATTTGCACTGATAACTACACTCATGTGTTTCGTTTTGTACAAAAATATGGAAATTTGATTAGATCCGTCCTTAAACAAAAAACACTATTATTACCATCCCATCAAGCCCCATTTTGTGGCAGTCCTAGATTTTTTTGTAATAAAAAAGGTATTTTTTTTTTAAAAAAATCTTTTTGAAACGATTGTTTTCGTTGACCTCTTTTGTGCGAGTGGCCATTTTTTTTTAGAAGGGACATAAGCTCTGCTTTTGGGGAGACTAAATAATGATTAAAGGTCCTTTAAAATGTGAATCAAATAATATAAAAACATAAATGATGATATCACGCATACCCCCCAGATTTGTCACATTTAAGAAGAAAAAAAAGCACATCTTCCGGGATATTTCGTCTGCCCAAGAAATCTCGTTCAAATAGCCCGTGTGACGTCAGCGCTGTGACGTCAGTACAACGCCCGTGGGGTGGAAAACAAAAACAAAGTGGCTGAAAATTGACCCCCCAGTACCTCGGTTCAAAACCCACTACAAAATGCCGAGATTGTGCTGCACCGGATGTTCAGACAGCAACACTGAATCGCGTCTTTCTTTCACAAGTTTTCCGAAGGATCAACCCCGAAAGAAAAAAGGCGTGTAGAAAAAAGGTGGGTGAAGGAAGTTGTGGATCCGAAAAACCCGATGTTGTCTGCTAAAAGATTTTTTCCAGGCGATTTCACGCGATAAAGGCTCGCAGAAACCACGGCATTCCGATTTTCGCTCCGAGCAACAAGCACGCCGTTTCCCGGGTCTTTGGTGGGCCCCTACAACGAGGGGAAAGGAAAAGGCACCAGGCTGAAAGTCCCAGTTGGCACGCTGGTAAAAAACGGAAAAGGGCTTAGGTGGTTTGGCCTACATAAAAAATGAGGTTTTTCATGAACGTGAGTGAAATCTTAGATTTGAACCTTTGGGTGATAAAATCGAAGTAGGGATTTTTGCAACATGTTATCATTCCTTTTTTGTCTCTCCTCCCCATTTCCTTTGTTGATACAAGTATTGCCGATGTGGAATGCTAGAAGTGGGAAACTGCGGTTGAACTTGGTGTTAAAAGGTTTCTAAACTTTACCACAAATTCTATGTCCTCGAAGTTTTAATGTTCGTTTTTTTTTTAAATTTTCGATTGAGAGATTAATTTGCAACAAATCATACACAAAAGAAAAAATCAACCAGACCAGGATGAAAATATATTGTGCATAAAAATATTTTGATTTTATCAATCATCATGTGGTTTTAGCCCCCCCCCCCCCCCCTCCAAGCTATGGGCCTTCAGGGTTTACACCTTGGAGTTAATTTCTATCCTGCTTTTGGGGGGACATACCATACAGTACTCATTTATTTTTATTATTTATATGAACCAAGATTAAAGTTTTCCCCCAACCCCTGTTACCATGAACTGAATAAACTCTTCTCAAACCCTCCCGAATTGAATTGTAGGGAAAGGGGAAACTAAACAAATTTCCCCACGTACAAATTTTTAGTGAAATGAAAAATTATTGTACGGAGCGTCAGTTAATTTCCAAATGCTAAACTTGTGAGGAAGCAGAATGCTTGAGGAATCCTTTATGGTGATAAATCCCCCCAACTGGTTTTGGGGTAAGAAGCTTGGGGGCAAGCTGGGATTTTTCCTCAATGTTTGTTTCCACACCCCCAAAAATTTTTTGTTACACATTTATCAGTAGGGACCCCATCTATCTACCCTGACCCCTGCACATTCTGTTCCCGCCAGCAAAGTGCCCTTTTTTGGGGTTTAGCTGAACAGGGCCCCGCTGAGATGAAGCAAGTGCCCGTTTGGGGAATGAAGGGGGGGTGCATGAAAAAAAATGAATCGAAGTGAAGACCCGCGCGGGTCCAACTGTAGTACACCCTATGTCCTATTTTTTTATTTTGCTCTTCACGCGTTCTTTTTTGTGTGTGGGTGGAGTGGGGGGGGGGGGGGTTTAAATTAATTCTTAATTTGGGGAGATGGAGCGGTCATGGGAGTGTTTACAATTTTTGATGAGCCCGGGGGGTTTTATTAATTTAACCCGCATAAACTTGAGTACGCTGGTCCAACCCCTTTACTAATCTCACGTCCCCCATTTTATCCTCTCCTTATCATGCAAGGTTAAAAATTTTTGGAGTGCAGAGGCTGTCAGCATTATATTGGGGGGGTTTTGGGTGAATTGGGGAAAAGTGAAAAGGTTGTTATGCCCAGGAAGGGAACAAGGGTCTTTTTTTTTATGGGGGTGGGTTTTTTGCCTTTGTTTGCTTTCCCCCGCTATTTATTTTGTATGTTTAATAAATGCAAGTAGTAATTTTTGTATGTTGTGGTGTATAATATATATATTATATATAATATATATATTTTAAAATATATGAATACAATACACCCCAATTTTAATTTATTGCTTATACCCTCCCGCCATTGGGTCATACCCGGGGTGTAAAAGTTTTTAGTCAATTTATATCGCATTTTGAACATTTTGAAAGTGGGGAAAAGGGGGGGGGGAGGGTGGGGGGGGGGGGGGGGGGGTTAGAAAAAAAAAAAACACACCACTTGTGAGTGTGGTGTGTTCGAGTAAATGAAAAAACCTTTCAAAATCAGAAAGGCTTCACTTTGAATGAATGTTTAGCAAAATCATTGTAGGGCCTTACATTTTGGAAAATCCAAAAAATGTAAACTGTTGCAGAGTGTGAAGTAACAAAAAGCAAACAAATGTTGTGAAACCATGACCAGAAACACAGACCCCCACCCCGCTTCATTCAGCAAGTCTCGCAGACTCCAGAGAAATTGCACCTTCCATGAAGCCCAAAAAGACCCAAATTTGGGTGAGATATTGTTCAGGAAATGACAGCCAAAATCAGCAAACACGAAATGATAGAGATCCATGAATGCGTTTTTATAACATTTTTCCCTGTTAACCCCTTTAAAAAAATAAACAAATTAATTTGAAAACTTTACAATTTAAAGGGGGTTGCTTAATCAAAATGTTCTCAGCTAGAGCAAAATTTTAGACATACAATTTTAACACGTGCGAGCATCTATCTCAAGCACACAAAAAAAAATTTTAAAATCTTTGAATCCAAACTGTTATGGGGTTTTGGTCGAATTTGGAAAGTGTGACTACAAGCATTTCACACAGGATGTGCCTTGTGTTGCATTGTGAATACAGCATTTGATTATGGTTGAGGTTGTAGGTTTTTATTTTTCAAATTTGTACAGAGTTATGCCCCACATTTTGTTGTGTGGTAATGGCCCGTGTTGTTTTATTACAAGGTGACTTTTCCATCAAAATCGGTTTTAGCATATTTGGTTATCATGCTTTTCTACAAGAGTTACTCATAAAATGGTCCTGTTGGAGTGGTGTGTTTATTTCTTATTTTCATTGTTCTTGTTGATATCATAGATGGACTGCCATTTCTCATTTTGAGTCATAAGTCATTTTTAGATTGGCTTGATTTTTTTATTGTTGCAGCCCAAACCTGAGAGAAGGGGATGAAATAGACTCTGATTCCAACCCGGGAAAATGAAGATCCTGATGGCAAATCCACAAAGCAAAAACGGGAATTTTTTGCATTTGATTTTTTTTTTAAAGCTTGTAAACGACCTAAAGTTTCCATATGAAGCCAATCATATAGTTATCACCCCTTAAACTGATAAACTCAAAAGTATTAGAAACGAATGTGTGTGTGTGTGTGTGGTGTGTGTGTGTGTGGTGTTGCAGGGCACCAGACAAGGGCCTGACAGGACTGTCCCTTTGCAGAGAGAAAGACATTTTCTGTGAAGGCCCGCTGGAACGCTCCTGAGTGTCTGCGATGTGTGCAAACCCTGCCCGTATTAAGAGGAAGAATGGACAAAGTGTTGAATACCCACGAATGGAATGGGTTTTCACATTTACATGGGTTTTACAACCCCATTTCCCGGCAGAGCCACTGGCAACCTTGTGCTTCAGACTCCCCTTTTTCCCGCCTGTTCGCAACCGCCTCTTGGGGTTTTCAGCATGCCAACATTGCCTTTTCGCAGGATGCCCTTTTAAAAAAAATACAAGGCTCCTATCGTGCAGCTGTCGGAAGTGGGCGAAATGCCCGGATCACCTTTTTTGGCTGAAGAGGGAAAACAGCAAGGTGGCGGGAGATGGCAGATGCGACTCTCCCGGTCACTGCGCCAAAACTGCACTACACACTCGGAAGCAGAACAGTGAAAGTTCTCCATGTTGAGCTTGTGAGGGGAAAATTTTTAAAAATTATTTTCCCATGGTTTTCTTTGTTTTACTCCCAAACAGTTTTACACAAAGCAGCAACTATTTAACATTGGGAAAATTGAACATTTGGAAATTTTAAAAAAACCCTTTGTTGTGTATGTTGTGTGTCTTGGAGAAAAAAACAAGTTTGAAGGTTGTCAACCCTTCAATGCTGTGTTATAATCACCCCATATAGCAAAAGTGGCCACTAAGGACGTGTCCTTATTTTTTTTTCAAGGGATTGATTCAATGTGGCTGCCAAATTTTTTTCTGTTCTTACATCGCAAGGTCATGTGAACTTGCTACTACGCTAAAACATTGGATAACAGCATGCTTTTAACTCTCTTTTTAGAGCAATCGTCAGAAACTCCCAGCGATGGGGGTGGAAGGCGAAGAAATCCCCGGACAAAAATTTAAGGACTGTTCGTCGCCCCCTATCATGACAGACTGCCATATTTAAAAAAAAAATATAGGGACCCCCTAAGTGGTTCAAGTCAAAACCCCAAATTTCCCCCGCTTTGATGTCTCTATGGCAAAGGTAATGTAACATCAAACCCACCCGGACCGCTTTTTGCACAATACATTTCAAGGTGAGCCAGTTTATTATGAAAACAGTACATTTGCACAAAAAGCAAACAACACTTTTGTATTTCAAAACCCCAAAATTAAAATAGGGGAACAAGTGTTTTTCAGTAATGAAACATTAGGGTTCGCATAGCAGGTGCGGGTCCATTTGAAAAAAAAAGAGGGGAGACAAGAAGAAATAGTAAAGCAAGAAGTTCAATAAATGGAGGGTGGGGGGGGGGGCAGGAAGGGAAAAAATGATAGGGGAAAAAAAAAAAAAAAGGAAAGAAAACATAGCAGAGAGGCAGGTGTGCCCCCTTTGAAAAAAAAACTCACGACGCATGCATGCAACCCTGACAAAACCACCTGTAATATTAATTCAAAGACAAGCTGTATGCGTTTCCTGTCTATTGAATTTTCTGAGCCTTACCACAAGCTTTGGGTTTTAAACCCGATTTTTCCACGCTGAAATTTCTTTATCTGTGGGGGGTCAGCAAGATTTTTTTTGGTGGGAAAAGACATTGCATGCCCATTTAAAGCACTTTACGTTTTGGGGTTTGTGTGTTTTGTTTTTTTTGTTTTAAAAAATCCTTTCAAAGTTGTGGGTGAAGGTGCTAAGGCTGAATCAGTGCGGAGAGAACTTTTGACCCCCAACTGTTTTTGGAAACTGCTGAAAAAAATTTTGTATAAATTTTTTTTTTCACACGTTTTTAGGGGGTTTGGGGGGAAACCTTGCACTGCAGGCAAGTCCCCAAAGAAATCTGCCTTAGCCCGTGGGGTAAAGCATAAGGGCACATGTACTGGGCTCCACATCAACTCGAGGCCCAAAACCCACAAAAAGAGGTGAAGGACAATGGCTGTCGGGTCACCACATTTCGACACCATGAAGACATGGGGGGACTTTCCCCAGTTGCTCATGGGGCCCCCTTTGGGAACCCCGAGCCGGATCAGACCAGGTAACAACGTACTTAAAATTCAGAGAAAAAATAACACATTTTTCCTTTTCAGAGAAAAAAAAACACATTGCGCTTCCTTTTAAGAAAACAACTACGACGGCACATTACGTGGGTGCCATGCTCCCTTTTGAAATAGAACGACATTTCATATTTGATGGAAAAAGTGCAATTGATATTTGTTAAGGATCGTTTATTTTTAAATTGAACGGCTAATTTTGTGAAACGAGAAAATTAAAAAATTTTTAAAACTAAACACAGTACCAAAAAGCTGGGTATAAATTTTTTTACGCATTATTCGATTTTATATCAAAGAACTGCCAAAAACATTGATTAAAAATGGTAAAAAAACTGCACAATGCCCGTCCCATTAACTCATATTTTTGATGGCTTTTTCAGTAATTACTGATATTTTCGTTTACCAAAAACTGATTTTTTCTGTTATGCAACACACGTCACATCGGATCTGAAAGGCTCATTTCGCAGGGTTCCCCCTCAGAGGGCATAGGGGGTGTTTTTCCCTATTTCAAACAGCAAGCCTAGGTCCTCCATGTTTGTCTCCCCTTTGCCCCAAAGCTTTTCCATTCCTTTTCGTGTCATGGAAAGCAAGTAGTTCATAAGTTTCCTTTTTATCAAATTAAGTGTCAATTGCAGTACATTTTTTTTTTCCGAGAAATCTGCGCAAAAAGAAAACCTTCGTTATGAACAAGTAAAAGGAGGGGAGGGGGGTGGTCATTTTAAAAAGGGGGGGGGGGGTGGTGGCATAAAAAGGGGGAAAGGGGGTCCATAAAAGGAAGGGGGGATCCATAAAGGGGTGGGTTGTGGGGGGGGGGGGGGTGGGGGGGGGGGGGGGGGGGGGGGGGGTTTCCCTAAATTTACAAACGAAAGTACAAGTTTGCCCTAATAAAGTGGTCTCGTTTCTTCTGTTTAATATGGGCAAATAACAATGTAGTCTGCTTTCCCTTTTTAGTAACTACATTTATTTTTTGTGGAAGGGGTGCTTGCGCAATGCATTTCAATGGGTGTGGCCGCAAAAAGGCTGGACTGATCGGGACCTCCGTGGAAAATTGCCGACCCAAGATCAGCAAAGGGGGCTGCGTCCCCTCCAGTAAGGGGGAAACAAAGTAGAAGTTGAGACTTTTCAAAAATTGACCCTTTTTCTTCTTTTTTTTTTAAAAGCAACTGTTACTTGGTTTTTGTTTCAAAAATGTTTAAATTGTTAACACTTACTTGGGGGTATGCTGAGTCTGACAAAAATTTTTTTTGTAACTGTTCAAGAGGTCAAACATTTTACTCGAGTTTTGTTGTGTTTTTGGGTTTCAACTCTTTGATTCAGTTTTCATTAAAAGGGCAAATTGCCGTAGCAAACTTTATCTCAGAAAAGGCATAATGTGACATCTGTTTTTTGTTGCGAGCATCATGTTTGTTTGAAGCTGGCTTGCAAAGGGCCACCCACCACTACAAAAGACAAAGCAGGGGACAGCAAGAACAAAATGCGCTGTCCCCCCACCCCCGAGCCCCCAGCTCCTCAAGGGACAAACGACAGTTGTTGCACAACCGAGCACGCATGAATTGGGGAATACTGGACCAAGTCACCCCAGTCCCATGACACCACTGTCACACACAAAAAAGTTTTCAAAAAAAAGCGTCCTTGTATCATTTTCGTGTTCAATTCATGGGTTTCATGCTGCAAACCCTTAAAAACATATCTTTTCCATTTTTGCTTCTTTTTATGTTAAAAAAATTGCTGTGTGTTTTCTTTCTTTGGCGCATTTTTTGTACTTGTGTGATTAAAATGAATTATTTCTGTTTCCTTTTTTTTTTTCCCGACTCGCAAAGGGGGCTTGCATCCCTAAAACATGATATATTTATAAATTCTCTTATTTTTGATTTTTTTTTTAACCTTTTTTTTGTCCACCAATGCACTGTAATGATCATAGCTATTTCAATGTAAACAGCCCCTAAGAAGCATTTCCTTCCCAAAAGACCACACATTTGTTGTATTTGTCCCATCTATCCTCCATGTAAATGGTACCCCTACTGTGCTAGTGAAAATGTAACATTTTGAGAGGGCCCTTGCTACCTTCAGTGTGGTCTCTCCCCCCCCCCCCCCCCCCCCCCCCCCCCCCCCCCTCCTCCCCCCCGGAGATTCTTTTCTTTTGAATTTCACCCCCCCCCCCCCCCCCCCCCCCCCCCCAATTTCCCGGATCAAGAAATTTTGCGGATGGCCCAAAATTTTAGCATGGCCAAGTCTTGTCTGCCTCAAGGAGGGTGTCAATTGGGGTCTAATGGGAATCTTTCTATGTGAAAATGTTGTTTTTTTTTTTTTCTGAAAGCTAATTCTTCCTTTTAAAAGCTTTTGCCCCTGGAAATTGCAATGTTCATCTTTGTTTCCCGCTATCTTCCCCCCATTCCCCCCTTTTCCCTTTTTTGCCCCTTCCTTTCCCAACCCCCAGTCACCCTAGAGCCCCATTAACCTTTTTTTATTTTTCTATTTTTTTATTGCTCTTCCCCCCCCCTTTGCCCACCCCCCTTTAAAAAAATCATTGACGCTTCCTAAATGTTCCTTTTCAGATGTGTGTACGTTTTTTCCTATGAATCTTTTCAATCCCCCCCCATGTTCCCTTGAGGGTGGGGGAACACCTTTTCCCCTTTAGCATATTTTAAAACCCCCTTTATGCACTCTGTTGTCATCCCCACTGTTCCCAAACAATTGGAAAGTTTTCCTTGGTGGTTGTGGCGGTTTTTTCAGCACTTGTATTTGTTTATCAATTTATTGTTTTTTTATTGGTAAAGGATGCTGTGGTTTTTTCATTTTTAATAAAGGATTGTAAACTGAGTTTACGTGTCTTTGAAACTGTGTTCTGTATAAAAATTGCCCTGCCATACATTATCACTTTCAAGAATTGGCAGCAAACTTGAATCCCCATTTTCTCTGAAGGGTACTTGGCCCCTTTCGCGATACAAGGATGCTGGAAGTGGAATCCCTTGCCCCACCAAAAGTTTTACCGCCCCGATCAGGCACAAATGCGTATGCCCCAAAGCCTTATGTTTGAAATACAAATCATATCACAGTTTTGTCACGGGCAAGATCTTTACATAAAAAAAATGTCTAGACAGAATACATTCTCTGTCAGTATTTGTTAGCACAAAATAATAAAATTTAAAAATTTTTTTCCCCTCAATGTTTCTTTTTTTAATGTTAATTTACATTTTTTTATGCCTAAAATTAAAAAATGCTAAAAGTTGTCCATAAACAAGCATAAAAAAATGAGCTGCAACCTCGTTCAGTTATTGGCAACAAAAATTACTTATTTTGAGGTCTCCCGCGTTGTATTCCTCTTTCCCCGATTTCTTGCGACTGTTTGAGAAGCACTTAAGGTTGCTCAATGCGATACTGAATAAAGAAACTGCCAAACAAGTCATTTCTGGAATGCAAAAGTTACTTTGACGTTATTGAGTGGGTGCTGTGGGAATCAGAAATTAACTCTACACATTATTGGGTAGGGTTATTGCCTTTTCCTGCTTATAGAATGGTGATTTCAGTTTTGATTGTGCGAGGGCGGGGGAAATAATCGGGCTACTTCCCTATTAGATTTTCTGGAGTGCTAATAGCTTCCCGGTTTTTTTTTTATTTTAAAATGTTAAGTATTCCGCTGCAACAATATAGGGTGAAGAAATCTGAAGGAATAACCCCCTTCCGTAAAAAGGTGCAAGCAAGTGGATCAAAAGTTTTAAATTTTTGGAATGTTCTTTTGGGGTGGGATATTTGAAGTCAAAGTTGTATGTAGTTCTGTACAAAAACCCCTGCAGAATTTTTTACATGTAAACCCGTTCATATGGGCATCATTTATTACAAATGCAAGAATAAGTTCAAATTTACGCATGAGTAATTTTTCTTTCAGCTGTTTGGTTTTGACCCCGAATAAATTGCCTCCCTTTACTTTCTTTCCCCCGCATGCTTGGTTCTTTATAAATCCAAAAACAGGGATTGCTTTATTGAATGTCTCACAAAAAAATTAAAAACCTAAAATTTTACAGAAGCACAGTCACTAAAAATATTTTTCATAAGGAAGAATACTAAAAAATTGGTTAAGAAATAAGATTTGTTTTTCCTTTTTTGAGAGAGAAATTTTTTTACAATTATAATTCAGACCCAATACAACATTTTTTCTTTTTTTCCCGCACAAAGACCTGTGATATGAGACGCACGATTTATGCCCCATCAAAAATGAACCTAAACTTTGCCCCAGTCAGGGAGTTGTGAAAACACCTTCGGGTCGGATACTGTTGGCCTTTTTCCGATGTGGGGCCCCTTTTTTATAGGGGTGGCAGCAGATCCCTTTTTCTTTTCTGTCCCGGCATCTTTGCATGGGGCCCACCTCCCCCAAAAATTGGAGAAAAAGAAGTTAACAATAACAGCATTTTAAAAAAAAAAATGGAGCACAGTTAAAATTAAAAAAGTAGTATTTATTCAGTTAATCTATGCTAAGCAAAATAAATGTTTTTAGATTTATGTTATCTATTTCCACAGTTATTTTGCCAGAGCAACCCCAAAAATGCGTTTCAAACACAAGGCTGAGTAATTTAATTTTTGTGGAGGAAGGTCAAGTGGTGCCCTTTTTAAATAAATTAATTTCAACAAATAAAGAGTCAAGGAAACCCCGTGTATTCTTTTTGGTAAGGGCAATGGTTAATTTTAGTTTCTTTAAAAACCTATCCCTTAGCTGTTTGGATTTTTATTTTATTTTCGTTTGTAGTTGTTCCGAAATTGCTTTCACAAGAACAGTATTTTCAGTGCGTATTGGCAATCTCTTCAGCTCACCCAAATCATTACATATGTCTACTTTAAAACACACTTTGCCCTAAAATGAAACACCGTTTTGGGGGGTTATTGGTCAAAAAAAAAACTGCACCCCCACATAAAAAACAAAATGCGGCAAACCCCAATCACAAAGGGGTAATGTACCCTTTGTATATTTGACTAAGAAAATAATGTTAAAAATTAGCATTTGACAGTGACATGAAAAAACCAAAAACTGCTGTACGAAAGGGAAGAGTGGTTTGAAAAGAAAACAGAAAAAAAAAGAGGTCAAAAACTTTAATTTTTTTTCGAGAGTGTAAAACAAACAAAAATGCAAAAAAGGACGAGGTTTAAAAAATTGATTAAAAAGTGGACCAGATTGCCAGAACGAGGGTGAGAAAAAAAGTTTAACCCTGTCAACTTGGGCCCGTAGGAGGAAGCAGGCCCCGCTCCGAAGTGAAGGTAAAAAAAAGAATAAAAAAGAAATCCTGAAGAATGCTTACAAAATCAATAAGGGGAAGACTGAACAAAAGGATAAAATGTACATAAATCCTGATTACACACCAAAGAGAGAGAGAGCACATGAAACAGTTAAGAGAGGAGATGAAACGGAGAGTTTGAAAATGGGGAAACAAACTTACAGATCAGAAATGGGAAATTGTGAAAAGATCACCCAGACTTGGTCAGGGTGAGTCATCCGGAAATTGAGACAAGAAGGAATCCTGCAAGAAAAATGTAAATATTGTAAAGAATAAACCTACAGTTGTTTCAAATCAAAATTTTCCAATACAAGTTTTATATACTAACATTGATGGATTATTAAATAAAAAAGGTGAGTTTCTCGGTTTAATTGATGATAAGAATCCTGATATTATATCCATTACTGAGGCTTTTCCCCAAAAATTTGAGAGATTTCAATATTTCAGAATTTGCTATTCTGGTTATGATTTGTTTATAAGTAATAATTCTAAAAGAGGTGCCTTTTTATTGTTAAGAGATATTTATGTGCTTACGAATGCAAGGAACTAAATGATGTGGATTTTGAAGAAAGTGTCTGGATTCAATTTAAAAGTAAAGAAAATTGACTGTTTTTTTTGGAAACACATACAGAAATCCTGCTCATCACAAGAAAATGATAAAAAAACTATTTAAACTTATGAAAATGGAAGCAATACAGTCTTATGATGTTGTGTGTTTTAAACAGGTGATTTAATTATCCCGATATTGATTGGAAAGGTACATGGTCAAATGAGAGAGATGAACACTTTATAGAGTGTCTAAGGGATGTATATCTTACTCAAGTGGTAAAAAATCGACAAGGAAAGACTAAATCAGAAAGAGAATATATTAGACTTAGTTTTGGTTAAAGACGAAAGAATGTTTTTCAGATATTGAACATAGTGCCCCAGTTGCAAAAAGTGATCACGGGGTTTATCATTTTTTCTGTACATAGAGGGAAAAAAAGAACCCAAAAAAGGGCGAATATAGATATGATTTCAATAAGGGTAACTATGATAATTTAAGAAAAGATTTGGGTATGATAAATTGGTGTGAAAGTACCCTCTTGGATGTGGATGAATGTTGGAAAATGATCAAGAACACTATTCATAAGTGTATTGATAAATATATTCCAAAAAAAGAGTGTTCAACACATATATTGAAAAAACCAATATGGTTGGATAAAAAGGGCTTGGAGGAAAGTTACAAAAAACAAAATGCATATAAAAGATTTATGTGCACTAAACAAGGTAGTGAATATATGAAATATATAAGGATGAGGAATAAATGTGAAAAAATAAAAGAAAAGAAAGGATCGAATTCGACAAAAAAGTTGATCTAATTGTAAAGATCATCCTAAAAAGTTTTGGAAATATGTACAATCACAGACCAAGACAAATATTGGCATTAGTCCACTGAATACAAAAAAATGGTGGTTTAGCAGTGTCAGATGAAGATAAGGCAAATACTTTAAATGACTTCTTTTCTAGTGTTTTCACAAAAGAAGATAATAGTAATATTCCGATCTTGGAAAGTGGTTCAAGGTCCAGTGGAGTCACCGTAACAGATATGTGTATTACACCCAGTGCAGTTAGGGGAGAGACTTAAAATATAAACCCCAAATAAATCTTGTGGACCTGATATGACCCCTGCAAGAGTTCTTAAGGAGTCATATAATGAGCTAGCATTACCTTTCAGTATTTTGTTTAATAAGTCAATTGAATCAGGTGTGGTACCAATGGACTGGAAGTCTGCAAATGTGACAGCTTTATTCAAAAAAGGTACTAGGACAGATCCTGGAAATTATAGGCAGTTAGTCTTACATCAATTGTTTGTAAGATTATGGAATCAATTATACGGGATGTGATCGTAGATCATATGACTTTGAATAATTTATATACAGAGTGCCAGCATGGTTTCCGTAAAATCGATCTTGTGTAACACAACTTCTTACTTGTCATGGAGGATTTAACAAAACTTTTAGATAATGGCAACAATGTAGATATACTTTATTTAGACTTTAAAAAGGCCTTTGATTCTGTTCCCCCTGAGAGGCTATTAGTGAAATTATCATCATATGGAATTACAGGTAGAGTGCATACATGGATAAGGGATTTTTTAACTAAAAAGACAGCAAAGAGTTAGAGTAGGAAGCTCATATTCAGATTTTACGGAAGTTCTAAGTGGTATACCACAAGGGAGTATTTTGGGTCCCATATTATTTACAATATTTATAAATGATTTGCCAAACTCGGTGGAAAGTATTTGCAATATATTCGCAGACGATACAAAAATTTATAATACAACTTATAATCATATACATTACAAATGATATTGATAATTTATCCAAATGGTCTGCTACATGGAATTTGCATTTTAATGCGGACAAGTGCAACGTGTTACATGTTGGACGTAAGAACCCAAGATACCAATACACAATGCTAAACAGTAATACTGGTGAGCGTGCAGATATTTCAACATGTGATTATGAAAAAGATCTTGGTGTCACTTTTGATTCTGGCCTGGTATTCGATAAGCATATTCAAAACTCTATAAATAAAGCGAAATAAAATGATTGGTATATTTAAACGTACTTTTAGTCATATAGATGAAGATATTTTTACAAAAATATACAAGGCTTTCGTTAGACCTCATTTGGAATATGGCAATACAATTTTGGGATCCTCGATTAAAGAGGCAGTTGCTGCAAAGAAGAGCAACAAAGCTTGTAAAGAGTATACAAAATCTTTCCTATGAAGGTAGGCTAAAAGCTCTTGGACTGCCTACCCTAAAACAAGACGAGTGAGGGGGGATTTGATCCAAGTCTATAAAATATTTAATTGTGTTGACAATATTCCTATTTCAAAATTTTTTACTGCATCAAGAGTTGATATTACCAGAAATAGTGTGGATAAAATTTATCATGAATATTATCGCACTAACCCAAGGAAATTTTCTTTTAGTAACAGAGTAACAAATCTTTGGAATAAATTAACCCCTAACATTAACGTGCACAAAATACTAACCGTTTCAAAAGCTCTATTGATGATAGTGTATTATTGAAGATATTTATTTTGACTATGATAAATAAAGACTTGAGCGAGTTAAAGACCTGACCGTGTGAAGACAGATAACACATAGAAGGGACATGTAAAGCCAGTTCTGGCTATAATTGCTAAAAGCAATTGTCCCTATAAACCTAAACCTAAACCTAAGAGTTCCCCGTTTATCTTTCACTGTCGTCTGCTACAGCGGACTGGGAGCAAAATCAAGTTCCCCTCCGACTCAGACGATTCTGATGACCAGTCACCTCTTCTGCTGCTGGACCACGGCGATAGAAGAGGTTCGTCTTGATACAGCTCCATATTCGACGGTATGATGGGGTAGGAGAGTTGAATTTTGAAACATAACAACATGTAGAACGCGAACACCCTGTACATGACGTCACAACAAAGAGCGATAACTTTTGAGGCCGACGAAACCTCGCGCGAGGCGAGATACCACGGCAATGACAACGAAGGCGAAAATTCTGCCGCTTGAAAAATGTTTTACGGATTAAAGTGGACATCTGCTTACTTCACCTCCACGAACGTGACTTGAAAAATTTTGTTAACATAATAAAATTTCTGTTTGTTTCAAATAAACGCCCTGCAAAAATGCTTTTAACGCGTTTCAAAGCGATTTCCCCTCCGAAAAACGGGGTTTACAGGACCTTTAAAGGTCCTGTAAACCGGTTTTAAGTTTGCACAGTATAGCAAAACCGCTGTAAAATGTGAATCAAAATAATATATAAAAACATTATAATGCATGATATCACGCATACTCACGCAGATTTAGCACATTTAAGAAAAAAAAGCACACTCGATCCGCACATATTTCGTCTGCTCCCAAGAATCTCGTTCGAATAGCCCGCTGCTGACGTCAGCGCTGTGACGTCATATACAGGACGCCCGTGCAGGTGGAAAACGAAACTAAGCTGGCTAGAAACTTGACCGACCAGTACCTCGTGTTCATAAGCCACTACAAAATGCCGAGAGTATGTGCTGCACCGGGATGTTCGGAGACAGCAACATCTGAATCGCGTCTTCATTTCACAAGTTTCCGAAGGATCAACGCCGAAAGAAAGAATGGGCGTGTAGAATAACAGAGTGGTGAGCATGGCAGTTGGGATGCGAAAAACCACGAGTTGTTTTCAAA